>MU768707.1:7539-29467 GCA_026770625.1 Nicotiana glauca
CAGACATTATACATGTCTATTACCACTAAGTTGGAAGTACTCACTTTACTCCTTGCACCATGTGTGCAGATCCAGGTACCTCAGGACAAGGTTTGATATTTAGCTGCTTTTAGAGCATATTCCGGAGCTTGTCGAGGTAGCTGCCTGGCGTCCACAGGACCCGACTTCTCCATTATTATTGTGTTTTTGACATTTCCGCGTACTCAGATTATTATGTATTCAGTATTATTATTATGCTATTCGGTAGAGGCTCTGGACTCGTGACCCCTAGATCTGTGGGAGGATGTTTGTACTGGTTTATTGGGTTGTTTCTATATATTTTCTAAACTTCGGATATTTCTTCATTATTAATGATTTTTTAACAAAGACTGTGAGCTGGCAGCTCGGAATGTGTGTGTGATTGGTCGGGCTTGCCTAGCAATGTGCTGGGCACCATCACGACCGGGTTTGGGGTCGTGATAAGAGTAGGCTGCAGGTGCATGTCAAGGCCGTTAGAGTCGGTGTCCACATCCGATGGGTTGCTACTCTGTAGGTTTCTTGTTAGGAATCGTCTCTTTCCATTATTCTGTACTCTATTCCTCCTACCTTGTTTTACTCCCTCGTCCTGAGTCTGTTTGGTTATAGCAAGTGAGAAATGACTTCAAAATCTGCCACCAGCTTTCCAATCGAACAACACGGGACCCGGTGAGCACATAAAGGCCTCAAGCTAGGAGAAAGCAGCAGGCACACTGAGTTGGCCAGAATCAACATGCATTGGGATTCATGTAAAATACAAGGGTCTGATTTAGGAACCACACAACAAATAGAGGGTGTTTTGGTGAACGGATCAGAGGTATTCTCCGTGTCAAGGGTAGCAAAGAAAGTGGTTAGTCAATAAACAAGTAAGATCTTCGAGTGGGAATCAGTTGTCGTGACAAGTGAAGGAATAATAAACTCAAGGCCAAAGCCAGTAGTCGAGAAAGAACATCATATACACGAAGCGGGGACAATAGACATGCTGTGGGATTCATATAAGACATGGGGATTGGGGAGATGACAATTCATGTGATGCAACAAATGGAAGATATCGGGCCACCCTCATAGTTCAAGGCCACAAACCAACCACCACATTTTAAACTCACAAGTTTTCGTTGTTTGAAACAGGAACAAAGTAGTGCAAGAAAGTGGGTTCAACAGTAAGGGAACAAGAAAGGAAAGAAAAAGAAAAGGAACAAGAGGAGAACCGAAAAAGGGAAGTCATTCAAATCATTGACTTTTGCCATTACTTTTCACAATGTTTCCTCCTAGGATAAAGGGACCTAGTCTGATGAATCTTCTCCTAGAATCAACATCTTAGTCTGATGAATCTTTCTCCTAAGATAGCAAAACACCCTAGTCTGAGGATCCGCCTCCTAGGATCAACATCTTAGTCTGATGAATCTCTCTCCTAAGATAACCAAAACTGGACCTAGTCTGATGAACCTTCTCCTAGAGTCACAATCTTAGTCTGATGAATCTTGTCTGATGAACCTTCTCCTAGAGTCACAATCTTAGTCTGATGAATCTTTCTCCTAAGATAAGAGAATAGACCTAGTCTGATGAACTTTCTCCTAGGATCAAAATCTTAGTCTGACGAATCTTTCTCCTAAGATAACAAAAAGACCTAGTCTGATGAATCTTCTCCTAGAATCTAATTCTTAGTCTGATGAATCTCTCTCCTAAGATAACCAAAACTGGACCTAGTCTGATGAACCTTCTCCTAGAGTCACAATCTTAGTCTGATGAATCTTTCTCCTAAGATGACAGAATAGACCTAGTCTGATGAACTTTCTCCTAGGATCAAAATCTTAGTCTGACGAATCTTTCTCCTAAGATAACAAAAAGACCTAGTCTGATGAATCTTCTCCTAGAGTCAAAATCTTAGTTTGATGAATCTTTCTCCTGAGATAGTAAACTTAGTCTGATGAATCTTTCTCCTAGGATCAAAATCTTAAGTCTGAAGAATCTTTCTCCTAAGATAAACAAAGTGGACCTAGTCTGATGAACTTTCTCCTGGGATCTAATCTTAGTCTGACGAATCTTTCTCCTAAGATAATAGGATCTAAATCTTAGTCTGATGAATCCTTCTCCTAAGATAACAGAAAACCTAGTCTGATGAATTTTCTCCTAGGATAAAAATCTTAGTCAAATATTTTTACTCACAAGGGTCGTACATGCCAATCAAGTCTTTAGTTTTGCTCTCACCATCGTATCAATAGCTTAGGTAAAAACTCACACGTCTGCCCAGCTACCAAACTGGGGCAGAAAAGTTTCTTTGTTTGTTTATTTTGTTACAGTCAGGAGCCCACCTGGAGAACAAGGGAATACTTTCAAATTCAGCAATCAGGAGCCCACTTGGAGAACAAGGGAATACATTTCAAAGTTTCAGCAGTCAGGCACCCACCTGGAGAACAAGGGAAGTATAATTCAAATTTTAACTTTCAATTTTTTAATATTGGATAACATGCTGTACCCACCCATCAAACTGGGGCAGAAAATTTTCTTTGTTTGTCTATTTTTATTGCAGTCAGGAGCCCACCTAGAGAACAAGGGAATACTTTTCAAGCGTCGCAATCAGGAGCCCACCTGGAGAACAAGGGAATCCATTTCAAGTTTTAGCAATCAGGAGCCCACCTGGAGAACAAGGGAATCCATTTCAAGTTTCAGCAGTCAGGTGCCCACCTGGAGAACTAGGGAAGTACAATCCAAATTTTAAGCTTTCAATTCTGATATTTGATAACATGATGTGCCCAGTCACCAAACTGGGACAGAAAATTTTCTTTGTTTGTCCATTTTTATTGCAGTCAGGAGCCCACCTGTAGAACAAGGGAATACTTTTCAAGCGTCGTCGTCAGGAGCCCACCTAGAGAACAAGGGAATACTTTTCAAGCATTGCAAGTAGGAGCCCACCTGAAAAATGGACACATTGTAGCAGTCAAGCATCATCAAGAGGAATGGCAAAACATCGCCAAGGAAACAACAAGAATTTCATTGGAAGAACACAAGATACAAGTGCAAGGCAACACAACAGCAATTTTAAGACATAGATAGGATCTTTTGTAACTCATAGATCATAGCTTAGGATAGTTTCTTTTGTTTTACCACGGTGTAATAAGGAGGTCAGCGAGCAGTAGCAGCAGCAACAGCAATGAAATCACAGCTCCTAGTAGTCCCAGCTACCAGACACTCCCGAACTACACTGACCTGATTCCTGTTTAGCCCAGGATATGTAGGCAACCTCTGAAGCAGGGTGCGGTCAACTCTTTCAAAAATGCTTCACACGGAATATTCAAACGGGCAAAAATCGCTCGTATTTGCTCACTTATCTTTGCCTGAGAACTCTGTGTGTTCCCGAGCAAAGAGGGGCAGCTGTGAGCACGTAATTTTTGCCCTAAGTGAATCATTCCCAAAATTCAAAAAAAATGATTTCTTTCATTATTTTGTAATTTTGTGAATTTTGTGTTATTTTCTGTTAATTGTTTGCCTTTTATTTGTGCATTTTAATTCATATGGAAAATATAAAAAATAAGCTTGGCATTTGCATTTAGGATATAATTTCACATTTTAGGATTAAGTAGTGTTTAAGTTATTTTTAGAACACAATATGAAGAAAATAACAAAAATAGTCCACTTTTGTATTTTTAATTGTGAATTCATCACGAAATAGTTTTTAAATAATTTTAGGAGTTAATTAGTTTAACTTTGAAATATATTAGCATTTTTATAAAATCAAAAAAAAAACAAAGGAAAACCAAAATAAATAAAAGCAATAAAAGAAGTAATTAGAAAATAAAAAGAAATAATTAATAAGAAGGGCTGCTAGGTTTGGGCCAGATTTTAACCTCAGCCCAAAGAAACCCATACAATCACCCACGCCAGGCCCAATTGTTACCCAACCTAGGCCGGTCCAAGACGCCCAAAACAGCGTCGTTTTGGTCGGTTCAATCCTGGACCTTCATCCTTTCTAATCCAACGGACCATGTACATTCTTGATAAAATAATAAAATTGTCCTAAAAATTTAATTAAAACTGTCATCGTCACCTCCGCCGCCCATGGTGGCGCCGTCCCCAATCACCACCAAGTTAACACCCTAGGTTCCCCTCCTCCTCCTACGTCTATATCTAACCCTAGTTTCCTTCGAATCACCTCCAGGCCCGTCGAATCTTAATTCAAAGATTTCATCAGAACCCTAATTTTCCCAAAACCGCTCCAAATTGATATTATGTCACCACCCCATCTCCCTCATGACGGATTCACCATCAGCGATATACAAATATCACCAGAATCACGCGAAATTTGAATTGAGAGGCAGCAGAAGTTGAGTCTTAACAGTGAGTTCCTTGGCCCAAGTTTGTTTCTATTTCTTCTACTCCTCTTTCATGCTAGTGTGAATTAATTAAGTGATGGTGTTTCATGTTTAGTCGATATCATAAGCTCAGTTTTCAATTTCGTCATTCGTTTAAGCATAGTTTCATTCAAACGCTTTAGGTCTGGTTCTAATTGGTCATTCCTTAATCAAATTGATTTGGTTCTCATAATTGTTAATCTCTAGGCTAATTTTCATTTTTTTTATATTTCTGCTCTGAGTTTTGTGTTCGGATTAGGTATTAGGTTCTGATTGTTTGTTGTGATTTGCATTAAGTTTTTATTTACCAAAATAATTCTCATTCAATAAGTCTTTAATCAATCTCATTCAATAAGTCCTTAATTAATTAGCTGTTAAGAAGTTCTAATTAGGGATTGGTTGTAGCTGAATAGTTTGGACTTTTAGTTAACCATGGGGGTTGGGTTAGTTGATAGTTATCAGTAATTTTGAGAAGTTTTCAGGGGTAGTTTAGGCGTGAGAAATGACTAGTTTATTAAGAACAGTAATTTCAAAATAGCGATAAGGGTAGTATAGGTATTGTATAGGTAAAAGAACACCCTAGGGCCTTCTAGAAAGGGGCTTTAGTGTAAGTTTCAGCGTTTAAAAGCAGTAACTTGGAAAGCAAGTCACAAATTGAAGGACTAATAGATGAAGTCTCAAATTTTTAAAGGAGGGAAAAAATGTGAGGGTCATCTAGAACATTCTACCCATTTGTTGCCTATAAAAGGCAACCCCAATGCCTTAATTTACAAGTTAGAAACCCCTGGGAAAAATCAGAAAATTTTTTAGCCTCAAAATTCCCCCCAAAAATCTCTTTGCAAATCTGAGCAAAAATTTTGAATTTTAAATACTTAGAAGTTAAAATCCCTTATTTAGATCTTAAATTTTGTCCAGAAAAACCAAAAAACAATATCAAATCAGTAGAAAAACCAAAAAAAAATAACTCTTTCATTGAGTTTGGAAGTCTATTTTAGCTTCTGAATATTGATTCACTGTTCCGAGTTCCATTTTTAGTTATTTTAGTTGATTTCGATTGGAATTGTTGATTAGAATCTAGTTTGGAGAGTTGGCTGTCCATCTGTGCATTAGTGCTCATTTTTGGGTTTAAATTTGGTTGAATTGATGCTATGTTGAAGTGAATCTGCTGAATCCTGTTTGATTTAAACATTCCTAGGCTGTTCTAAGTATTGTTGTTGTTAATCTGCTTCTGCTAACTCCTGTTTCCTCTCTGTGATTCAATCTCCAGGTACATTATTGATCCCTAATGGCATGAAGTTCATTCAATGTATATGGTCCTTTATGAAATTCAAATGAAGCAGCAGTTCAATCATATAAATATGTCATGTTTCCTTTACTAATTCATATATAGATGTAGTTTTTTATTGATGTTAGATAGAACTAGAATGTATAACTAGGACTATTTTGGATTGTTAAAACTGTTTTAATCTGGACTGTTTAGCTAATATTACTGCTGTTGCTTAAATTTTTGTAAGAAATCTGTTGTTGAATATCACTTTAATATAGCTACATAGTTTAGTTGGATGTATTTGATTGTATATAGTTGAATATTGAAGTTGTATGTAAATTTGGAACTTCAATTGGGAACTGTTAATCTGAATATGGTTTAGTTCGTTTAGTATGTGAATTAAACGTATAACATTAGAAAATATATAACTCTATGCCTAGGTTTGAACTTCCAGCTCTGAAGTATAGACTTTGCATAATTCATGTCAGTTTGAATGTGTTTGTTTAAGTATTAATTAACAACGGGTTATAATAAACTGAACTTCAGGTTAAACCAAATGAGCATGGACCTCTTTTATGAATATCATGAAGTTATTTGTAATTTTGAACTCGCAGAATGAGTCTGATTTGTTAAACAAATGTTACTTCTAATAGCCACCATTAAATATGCATGAGATAGATATAATGAGTTAAATGAAATAAACATAAAACAATAAATAATTACCTGATTCACTGATTTAACTGTTGAATTTACTATCATATAGAATGCATTTAAACGTGGTCCAGAGTTATTCAATAATCTGAACTGGACAGGTCATTTAGGCCAAGTTTTTTCAAAGTCCAAAATTGCCATAAGTCAAAAATCCCATTTATAAAAATTAATAGGAACATGGGAATTAATTGGTAAATATAAAATTGCATTTTGAATTAGGTAGCGGGTTCAAGCTAAAAGGGTTCCTCCCTTTTGTTTGAATTCGGACTTGAATTCGAGGCTCGAATTTATATTTGTGAATTAATTGGCCTTTATAGACAAATAAATAGAAATTTTTAGTTTGCTTTAGGATTGCCCTTTTAATAATGAAATGAGACGAGTCTCGCCAAACAAAAATATAAATTGCGGGGCCCTCATTAATTACTTAATAAAAATATTTAGAAATTCGGGACGGGCCGTCTAGCAAATTTCACGGCCTTCCCAAAAGATAATAACACATTAGTCATTTTGGACGCGATTTTAATAAAATTACCTTCTTAAATTCGGGTGTGCATTTCATGCGACCCAAATTCAAATCCAAAAATGTTGAATAAGAATGTATCGAGGATCCGGGTGCATTTCATGTGAGTGATCCGAAAACACGTTCTTAAACGACGTTCACTTTCTTAAATAAATAATAATTGACAAAAAGCGGTAAATAACTTTAAAAATTGCACTGTAGGTTTAGCATGTATAAAAATCAAAATTTAGCCAAATATAGCAGTTGAGCGACCATGCTAGAACCATGGAACTCGGGAATGCCTAACACCTTCTCCCGGGTTAACAGAATTCCTTACCCGGATTTCTGGTTCACGACTGTTAAACAGAGTCAAACATTTTCCTTGATTCGGGATTCAAACCAGTGACTTGGGACACCATAAATCTCTCAAGTAGCGACTCTGAATCTTTTAAATAATGAATCCCGTTTTGATTGTCCTTTAATTGGAAAAACTCTTTTTTTATTTTACCCTTCACGGGGTATAGTAAAGCTCGGCGAAAAAGGAGGTGTGGCAGCCGGGTGGATAGATACCTGCATCTGCACACGAGGTGCAGGGAGTAAAGTGAGTACTCCAACTCAGTGAGTAATAAAGGTAAATAACAACTGAGCAGTAAGAAATTATGTAAAGCAAACCATCATATTGTATAGAAGCATGGTACAATCCTTGAGAAAACAGTGAAGCTGTGAAATCTTTGGAAATATCTTGGCTCAGTTTAAATCTCTTTTAAAAATAATTCTTTCAAAAGTTACGAAATGATTTCAAAACAGTTAGTGCCAGTAAGCACAGAGAATCCGCCCCTCTGGCACAAATACTAGTATAACAAGTAAAAGACAAGTAAGTATGCAAGATGAGCACATAAAAGCTCGCCCCTCGGGCAATATCTCAAAGCAGTACCAGCCCCTCGGGCTACCTCACAGTCACTCATATCAGCCCCTCAGGCCCACTCTCAGAAATACTCATATCAGCTCCTCGGGCTCAGTATCAATCACTCAGCATAATGGCTACCCGCATGCAATGTGGGTGTGCAGACTCCAGAGGGGCCCCTTACGGCCCAAGCGCTATATCAACATAAGGCCTGAAAGCCTCCTCACATCACTCACAAGGCTTGAAAACCTCCTCACATCACTCACAAGGTCTGAAAACCTCCTCACATCACTCACAAGGCCTGAAAGCCTCCTCACATCACTCACAAGGCCTAAAAGTCTCCTCACATCACTCACAAGGCCTGAAAGCCTCCTCGCATCACTCAAGACACCTCGTGGCATATAAATGTATCTCAGGCCCTCAGCCTCATATCAATCAGCATATCCTCACATACGGCCCTCGGCCTCACCTAGTCCGAAAATTATCACAAGCCCCTCGGGCATTTGTAAAACAGTAGTTCTCAGCCCAAAATATCATTTAAGTTTCAAATCTGGGTAAAATTGGTTGAGTTTGTAAAACAGTAGATATCAATAGGACTGAGTTCAAATAATGCATCAAAACAGTGAGGAAACAGTGATAAAAATCCCCGAAGGGTTCAGATAATTGGCACGAAGCCCAAATATGGCAATCAGCCCAAATCATGATAATAACAAATACGTTTTAGTCAAATACGCAGTAAAATTATCAATCGGGACGGACCAAGTCATAATCCCCAACGGTGATTTACCCTACGCTCGCTATCCGACGTGCAAGTCACCTCAATATAGCAATCCGGGGTATCAAACCCTTAAGATATTATTTATAATCATTACTCACCTCGAACCGGTAAAATCTCTAGCTCGCGATGTCTTTGCCCCTCAAATCGGCCTCCACACGCATCGAATCTATCCAAAAACAAAGCGAATACATCACAATATGCTAAAGGAACAAAGCCCAAGCGAAAATAAATGATAACGGGCACAAATCCCGAAATTACCAAAACCCGAGCCCCGGGCCCACTTCTCGAAACCCAAAAATTTTTACATCAACAGACTCCTTACCTCACCTTGAGTTTATACATATCAAAATTACAAGAATCGGAGTTCAATAGACCCCTCAAATCCCTAATGTTAGCTCTCTTAAGTTCAATCCCTAACCTCCATTTTTAGTCCATGATTTCTTAGATTTCTAGCCTTAATTCATGTAATAATACCATAGGATTGTGTTTTAAGTCCAAGAATCCTTACCTTATTGAAGCTCCTTAAAATTCCTCTTCAAAATCGCCTAAAATTCTCCAACTTCAAAGTTAGAAATGAAAAACCCTTAAAAATTCGCGAAGAAGACCAATTAAATATTCTGCCCAGTAATTACCACTTCCGCGATCATAATTTCACTTCTGCGGTTCCTCCCTCCGCTTCTGCAGAAAATAACTTAACACCCCAGGCCGCATCTGCGGTCTAAAAGTCCCATCTGCAACTCCGCAGATGCGGTTCCCACTCCGCATCTGCGGTCCAGCCTAGCCATCCCCTTTTCCGCTTCTGCGACTTCCACGCCGTATATGTGATACCGCTTCTGCGGTTCCAATTCCGCAGAAGAGGAAATACCAGAAGCAGCAAACCTGCAATTTGCACAAGTCCAAAATTCACCCCGATAGCCATCCGAAATCACCCCGAGGCCCCCGGGACCTCAACCAAAAGTGCCAACCCATCCTAAAACATCATCCAAACTTGCTCCAATCATCAAAACACCTCAAACAACACCAGAATCCCCAAATTACGCCGGATTCAAGCCTAAGTTCTTCTAAAACTTTTGAAACACGCATTCGATCAAAAACCCAACCAAACGATGTCCGAATAACCTAAAACTTTACACACACATCCCAAATCACTTAACGAAGTTAGAGGAACTCTCAGAATTCTATTTC
This sequence comes from Nicotiana glauca, assembly GCA_026770625.1. NCBI lineage: Eukaryota > Viridiplantae > Streptophyta > Magnoliopsida > Solanales > Solanaceae > Nicotiana > Nicotiana glauca. The sequence goes on from MU768707.1 coordinate 17,248, forward strand.
GACCCTCGGATCAAAATCTCACGATCAACCGAAATTTGCCAAAATACTAACTTCGCCAATTCAAGCCTAATTCTACACCGGACCTCCAAAATCACTTCCGATCACACTCCTAAGTCACAAATCATCTAACGAAGCTAACCAAATCATAAAAACTCCGATCCGAGCTCATATACAAATAAGTCAACTCTCAGTCAAACCTTTCAAATTCAAAGCTTTCAACTGAAAATGTTCTTTCAAATTCATTCCAAACCTTCCTAAACACCAAAACAAACGATCTACATTAGTCATAATACATAACGCGGGGCAAGTCATGCCTGAGAACTTGCAATCAAAGTGCAAAAGTTCAAAACGACCGGTCAGGTCGTTACATCCTCCCCCACTTAAACACACGTATGTCCTCGAACGTACCCAGAGTTGTTCTAGAAGCCAATCAATAGCTGAATAACCTTACCAAGAGTAAAACCGGGGGTGATCCCACGTCACCCTATCTCATATAGGTCCGATAACACATTGTAACTGAAATTTCACCGTCCAATCTAGCCCATATGTCATGACTCGAATTTTCCACCGTCGGAAGTCGTGATGGCGCCTATTATTAGGAGCTAGGCAAGCCAATTAGTTATTAACCTTTTAGGCAAACATCGACAATATTAAGGCAATGAGACATTTAATAGAAAAGCAGAAGTTTTAAATATAAATAAACAAAAAAACAAGTGCGGAAATTCAATTACAACCTCTACCCAAGACTGGAGTCACTAACTCACGAATGTCTATAGAATACTAAAAATAGAGTCTGAATAAATTACAATACTTTTTGTTCCAGTACAAGGACAACAAACGAAATAAGGATAGAAGAGACTTCGGGTCATGCGGACGTCAACAAGGCTACCTCGGAATCTCTGGACTGAAGCCAACTCCCAATGCTCTTACTGCTGTCCAAAAGCTGCTGCTCCGGTGCTGTGATCTGTGCAAAAAGATGCACAAAGTGTAGTATCAGCACAACCGACTCCATGTGTTGGTAAGTGCCTAACCTAACCTCGGCGAAGTAGTGAGGAGGCTAGATCAGATTACCAGATAAACCTGTGCAGTTATGAAATATATATTGCAGAAATAAATAGGAAATAAGCAGTTTATACAAGGAGGGGGAAAACATGTTATGGGAGGCAACAGTTAAAACAAGAAGTCTAAACTTAAGGATAGAATAGCCAACAAAAACTTAAATCCGGAATAAACACACTTAAGCTATAATTTGTTACGGCTCGCAACCCGATCCGATCACATACAATACTGTTGCGGCGTGCAACCCGAACCATAAATATACAGTGTTGTTGCGGCGTGCAACCCGATCCACAATTATATAATGTTGTTGCGGTGTGCAACCCGATCCACAATTATATAGTGTTGTTGAGGCGTGAAACACAGTCCATGATTATCACTGTTGCGGCGTGCAACCCGATCCATATATGATAACAAAACCTCAACCAATCAACAATCACAAGTAAGGGGTAGGGGGTGTAACAATTAGTGACAGCAACCCCGGCAAGGGAAATATAACAACACAACTAAATCCCGGCAAGGGAGAAAATCAACAAAACCCATAACTCGTCCCGGTAAGGGAGTGACCATCAACTCTTTCACTTTCTTACACTTCTCACTTATAATTCACTTTAACATTCGAGCCATCGCTCCAATAGTCATTTCATAACCTTTGTCTCATGCTCTTTACGATATATAGAAATCATCAAATAAGTATGGAAGAGTCGCAACAATTCAGGATAATCTCAATATAAGGACACACGGTCATGCTAGAAACTAGTGTATAGATACTCGTCACCATGCCTATACACCGTACTCAACAAATAGCAATTAGCAAATAAGACTCTACTCCTATTCCCTCAAGCCAAAGTTAGACCAAACACTTACCTCGAATGCTCCAAACTCAACTCAAGCCTCTAGTATAGCTTTATCTCGAATTCACCACCAAACCGCTCGAATCTAGTCACAAATTACTTGAATGTATCAACAAATGCTAATTGAATCAATTTGAATGCTTGAAAATGAATTTTCCAAAGTTTTACTCAAAAATTCCCAAAACGCCCCCGGGCCCACATGGTCAAAACCTGAGGTTCGAACCAAAACCCGGTTACCCATTCCCCCACGAGTTCATATCTATGATTTGTTTCGAAATCGGACCTTAATTTGAGGTCCAAACCCCCAATTTTAAGAAAACCTAGATTTTACCCAAAATCCTCATTTTCACCCATGGAAATCCTTGATTTTAAGATGAAAACATGATAAATGATGTAAACGATTGAAGGGATTAAGTAAAAATTGACTTACAAATGATTTGGGAAAGTAAGTTTTCTTGGAAAATCGTCTATGGAGTGTTTGAGTTTGAAAGAATGAAGAAATAGGTTGAAAATTCGTCTAAGTATGAAAAATGCAGGCCTCAGATGTGCGAAATGCGAACATGGGTTCGCAACTGCGAACCCAACAGGTCTGGGAAATGCGAGACTTTTGTTCGCATTTGCGAACACATGCCAGTTGGGGAAGCTTCGCATTTGCGAACTTCTTGGTCGCATTTGGGACCTCTGGCCAATAGGAGCACCTTCGCATTTGCGAAGAAGTTCCTCGCATTTGCGAGGAGGGTCAGACCTGGGCTAACTTCGCAATTGCGAGAAGCCTTCGCATTTGTGAACTAGGCTTCGCAAATGCGAAACCTGAAGGTCTGAAGCACCTGATTGAAAACTGCAACTCCAATGTTCGAAAATGCAACTCGACACCTATCCAAAATTCACCGAGCCCTCGGGGCTCCAAACCAAATATGCACACAACCTCAAAAATATCTTACGGACTTACTCATCAAATCGCCAAAATAACATCATAAACGTAAAATCAAGCCTCAAATCACATGATTTCTTCCAACTTTTCATAAAAACATAAATTTTCCATTTTTGAGTCCGAAACACGTCAAATGACGTCCGTTTTCAACAAAACTTTACAGAAAGCGCTTAAATCACATATAGGACTTGTACCGGGCGTTGGAACCAAAATACGAGCCCGATACCATAGTCTTCTGATCAAATTTCCTTTCCATTTTCCTTAATTAATTTCATAAAATAATTTTACAAAAAAATTTATTTCTCGGGCTTGGGATCTCGGAATTTGATTTCGGGCACACTCCCAAGTCCCATATTTTTCTACGGACCCTTCGGGACCGTCAAATCACGGGTCCGGATACGGGCCCGGGTCTGTTTACCCAAAATGTTAACCAAAGTCAACTTTAATCATATTAATATCAAAATTCATCAATTTTTACACATAATTCATATTTAAGCTTTCCGGCTACGCGCCTGAACTGTGCACGCAAATCGAGGCAACTAAAAGCAAGGTTTTTAAGGCCTCGGAAGCACGGAAAAGAGAGAAAACAGGTGATGACCCTTTGGGTCGTCACACCATAAGCCATAGAACCACATTTCACTTTCCGAAATCATACACAAGATCAGAACCTCGCATCTCTATTTATAATAAGCCTGAACCAGCTGTAATAACCCATACCTGCAACCTCAGGTGCAATTATATGATATACCACATAACTCAAACACTCGAAACGATAACTTCTATTCACAGCAGCTGCATACAACACCCGAATACCGATAGAAAACCTCTTATCAACTAAGGTATTATTCCAACACTTTAATATGCTGCTAATGATAACTGAAACATGCAATAAACCGTAACCATCTCTCAGGTCAACCATTCATGAAGTCACTCCTTTTTGGCTAATACCACAGCAGATTTTCGAGCCGAACCTCGACATTATCCTTCCAACAAACAGAAATCAAATCCGTTCGTATTCATTAATGACCCCAACGATCACCTCGAATCCAACACACCACTTTGGTGACATGACACATCAATACAGGCCTAAGCCACAACTTGTATAATTTGCGCATCAATAAAAAGCGATCTGAATACACTAAAATCATGAAAATGACCCCAAACGAAAGAGATGTACCTCAAGCTCATCAGTACCATCATAACACAAAACTGAGACCTTGTCTCACATCATAGAAATAAAACACATGAATCTACCCCAAAAGGTCATATTCCCACGTAGCCTCGCTACAATGTGCTATCCTATCCAAACACTGCTACACATGGAACACCTCAAGTCACTATGCTCAAAATCGACAGCCACGCACAATTTGACGTCTGGAACCAAATCAAATCATTACATCCGTGGTGAAACAAATAACATACGCCACGCAACCTGATAGGACATAATCGATACATTGTTCATTGAACAACGCTCAATTACTCTTCCCGCTTGAATTCTACTAAGAGACCCTAATTGATCCGCACCATATGTGCCTATAACCAACAAATCATAACATCTCGCAACATAGAAAGGTAAATCATAGATCTCCCCCGATCACTGATAAGCTCAACAACGGTCGAATCAATACCTCCCTCAACAATGCCATTCGGAGCCAACCAAGCCAACTCAAGATAGAACACTCCCCCACATTGGCCCGCCAACGAACTCCTTATCAAGGAAAACTGAAACTGCTCCTTCCACCTCTATAACTTTTCCGGTGCTATACGATACGATACAAGGCACTAAATCAAGACCGAAAGCCACAACCTTGCCCGGCGACATGCCCAGCCGCAAGAAACACCTCCGAGAAGTCCCTCACTAGCGGAACAGAATAACTATGAGGAGCCTTAGCACTGACACTCATCATAAGAGCCCAAATAAGGAAGGCAAATCCTTCCTAGCCGCCCACTGGGTCTTCAAAATATAAAAATCCCAATAGGACATAATCAGTCGAACATCGCCACTCAATCCGTGGTATTTCCCAACATAGCCAACATCGTCATCTTACCGCAATAGTCCAGAATAACACAACACGGAAAACAACAGTCTACACCCCAATATCATATCCGCAATCTAACATATCAAGCAAAGAAAGATCCCCTCGGGTCTCCAAATCCCAGAAGTTGCTAAACATTGCGGATGCACACGATATACAACCACAACATAGCCTGGATATGAGAATTTCCGATCTCCAATTCCATTTAGCACACAAATCACCATGCCTGATCCCAAATTCCGGCATCCAAATAGATATCACACCTCAGGTACCCAGTCATTCCACGAAAGATATTCTAAAATTCCCATATGCCATACAAGCAACTCGAATATCAGCAGTCGATCCAGCCTGAAAGTGCCGCAATACTACTGAAGTGCCATCAACTTAATCACATTGCCTTTTTTCTAAAGCCTATACTCTCGTCAAATCACTTTCAAACAACAATACCATTTCCTTAATCATCTGAGGCTACCCGCTGCCTAAGAGTGTTATGAACTTCCTTTCAGAACTGAACTAAATCCTCATACACGCAAATCTCGATCCTCCACCACATACCGCATATACCACACCATCCAAGGATAACATGAAAACTTTTATCTCCATTCCGAGCCACAGACGTCTACGCACTCAACTAGTCAAGAACTTACATTGATCCCATCTAGAAGAAAAATCATTACGCATCCTATACCTCTCATATTCGTAGAAAATGCACCTCTCCAGCCACGGTAGAAATCAACAAGAACTCTCCCAATTTCGTTTGCACAAATTAAACTGCCAGGACTGTATCCTTCTAACTAGACCAAGCTAAGCAAGCCATCAAAACCAATGAGCATTGCTGCAAAATACCTGTAAGAACCATTACCTCGAACACATACAAAGAATTGATCATATCCTTACCATACCGATTCGGTCTACTATCAGACTATTCCATCTATTAAAATTTCCTTCTGATTCATTTTCAACTTGATGTTCCCTCTTGCTGTAGTACCACAATCTCTCAACCCAGGCTCACTACACGAGATTCAAGCACAAGGCCACACTGTCTAAGACCCATAAGCCGATGAATACTCTCTGAAATATCCCCAGAAACACCACATTCCAGAATACTTTACTCTGAAGAACTTCCTGCGAATCTAAATTCGTTACCTTTACCTTCCAGATACTGATACATAGGATCTCATAATTGACATGAAAATACCACAAGTCTTGACCCCCTTTTTTTTCCCAATGAAAACACAGTCTCTAACCACATACTCAACCTTAAGATACCCGATTGTTTCTTGCAGAATCTTGAACACATTAGAACCATTATCGAAAGTCATTCACTCTTATTCAAACTACAAATTACCTGACCTAACGAACAGAACCACCCGTGCCTCATTGGCACCCCGATACCACAAAATGAAATCCTTATCCCAATACAACCAAGCAACTTCCTGCTCTATGCGCCAAACATTCTTTACCAATAACACTCTAGACATTCCGCGATTATCATACCCTATGAAGCATAGTATAACCTTTGTCAAAAAATTTCCTTTACTCTAGCCATAGCTGACTCACTCACACGCCCCATCAAAATTTTGCTTTAGGCCACCAATAATGTTGAGTCGCCCCTGTTACCAAATTCAGATCGTTAAAATATTTTGAGGTTTAGAATTGAGAAAATAAATTATATAAATATTTTCGCATGACAAATATGAAGGAAAACAATATCAATTCTACAACCAAGAGAAGAAATCATGGCAGAAACAATTCTGATAAAATCTTACTACATGACCACGAGGAATCTCCAACCAAACCGAGGAATAATTAAGCAAGCTTTACACACCTAGAATACATAGTGTCTTCACAATAGAGGGAACAGTACACAATCAAAGTTGTATAAAGAATGCGCTGATTGTGAGAAGTTACGGTTTGAAATTAATTTTACAGTGATAACAGATTCAAGAAAGGGAAGTGAAATTGTAAATAGGATAAGATGCGAACGATATAGTGAGAGTACTACCGCACGAGCGTTTAGTAGATATACATCCCGCATCCAAGTTTTTCTCTTCTGCAAGATTATCATATCTTAATTTGAAGACCAAAAAGAAAAGAATAGGGAGCACGTAATATCATAAATTTATGAATTTGATTGTGATTAGAATTCCATGAAATTTAATATTAAGCCAAGTTTTAAAATTACGGTTTTATCTAGCATGTAATTAAAAGTCAATTAATGCTTTAGGACTATTTTGGTTTACCAACATTGTATTCGTATTTTTATAATAATTAGTCTCTATGTACGTGCATTGCACGTAAATCTTTCATTAATCATTATAAAATGACAATTCTTGTGAAAGAAATTTATAAATTTTGTATATGCGTTATTGTTTATAGTTTGTGTTTCTCTCGTCTTTGTAAATATATGTGTGGACAATAAATTTGCGAACGAGAAAATAAAATCAAGACCGAAAATATTACAACAATCGTAGTATTTGATTTTGAATATTTGAGTGTACAATCTCTATGACTCCTCTGATTCTTCTTTCCAATGGTAAATAAATTCAAGGGCCTTTGAGCTTGATCTTGAATCTATGTTTATTGCCCCGAACAATGATCTTGTTCTTGAGTTTGAGCTAGATTGCTTGGACTTGAACTTGATTTGGTCTTCCTTCTTGAGCTTGAACTTGATTTGTTCTTCGTTCTTGAGCTTGCACTTGATTTGTTCTTCGTTCTTGAGCTTGCACTTGATTTGTTCTTCGTTCTTGAGCTTGCACTTGATTTGTTCTTCGTTCTTGAGCTTGCACTTGATTTGTTCTTCGTTCTTGAGCTTGCACTTGATTTGTTCTTCGTTCTTGAGCTTGCACTTGATTTGTTCTTCGTTCTTGAGCTTGCACTTGATTTGTTCTTCGTTCTTGAGCTTGCACTTGATTTGTTCTTCGTTCTTGAGCTTGCACTTGATTTGTTCTTCGTTCTTGAGCTTGCACTTGATTTGTTCTTCGTTCTTGAGCTTGCACTTGATTTGTTCTTCGTTCTTGAGCTTGCACTTGATTTGTTCTTCGTTCTTGAGCTTGCACTTGATTTGTTCTTCGTTCTTGAGCTTGCACTTGATTTGTTCTTCGTTCTTGAGCTTGCACTTGATTTGTTCTTCGTTCTTGAGCTTGCACTTGATTTGTTCTTCGTTCTTGAGCTTGCACTTGATTTGTTCTTCGTTCTTGAGCTTGCACTTGATTTGTTCTTCGTTCTTGAGCTTGCACTTGATTTGTTCTTCGTTCTTGAGCTTGCACTTGATTTGTTCTTCGTTCTTGAGCTTGCACTTGATTTGTTCTTCGTTCTTGAGCTTGCACTTGATTTGTTCTTCGTTCTTGAGCTTGCACTTGATTTGTTCTTCGTTCTTGAGCTTGCACTTGATTTGTTCTTCGTTCTTGAGCTTGCACTTGATTTGTTCTTCGTTCTTGAGCTTGCACTTGATTTGTTCTTCGTTCTTGAGCTTGCACTTGATTTGTTCTTCGTTCTTGAGCTTGCACTTGATTTGTTCTTCGTTCTTGAGCTTGAACTTGATTTGTTGAACTCGAATTTGATTGCTTGAAGCTTGAAACTAGTGGAGGAATTTGCGGTGTTTGATCCACGAGCTCTCTCTTGCTTCTTGTTATAACTTCTGGTTCCTTTTCTGGATTATGAAGACCCCTATTTATAGTTATGTAAGGGAACAGTTATGATAAGAACAAACTCTTTCGACCAATCAAATTAAAGTGTGACATGGCCGCATTTGATTGGCCAGAACATGTCACTTGCACACGTGGCACGATTTAATTGGCCTTTTAGTATGACTGGGCATGCCTTGTCATTTTGACACGTGGCATGGTCCTATTGGCTCTTCTGTTTGACTTGGCACGCCGCGTAATTTGACACGTGGCACCAAGTTGGGCCTCTAGGAAGATGACATCTTGGGCCTAATGAATTGGGCTCATCATTTTAGCACAATGAAATGGGGTACCCCAATGGATTAAGACTTATTTATTTAATCCATATATATATATATATATATATATACTAGTATCTATCAACGTGCGTTGCACGTTAATAATGACACGTGATGATTTAAACATTTATTTATAAGAAACACACTGACCAGTATCACAATTTTTTGCATGTATGACGTTATTGTCAAAAAATTTATATACCATGTGTGTGTTATTATAGAAGCTATTCGGCGTATCTAAGTTTTTCAGTAGCATGACAGGCAATTTTTTCTTCAAATCAACATATATACGATGGAAGATCAATTTTAACTTAGTATATTATATATACGGTGATACTAACATATGTAAGAAAATAATAAACTTGACAACAAACATGTATGGTAGAAGACCATTTGGTAATGAAGTATTTAAGTATTATTCTTGGTAGTAATTATTGGTATCATTTTTTGTTGAGTCAAAAACATAATAATTTTTTTGTTTTGTTATAAAATTTTACAATCAACATTTTATTTAGTACATCAACATATTCATTTCTGCTAGCTAAGATATCCTTTTAATTCGATCATAATTTGCACAAATAGCATTTTAATCTAATTTTATAAAAATATTTCTCTTATTAAATGCACTACTATTATAATTGGGATTGATAACCAAGTATCCAAGAAGACCCAAATCATCTTTTATTGGATGCTCTTTTTCGTTTTCGACACGAAGCAAGAAGACACTGAACATTGGATCTGTTGTTACTTTATATTTCTTGTTAGTTGAATCTTTTTCATTTGAGATCAGAAGTATAACCTTGCCAAGCTAGCTTTTACAGCCTCTTCTTTTGTCGATTTTGGAACTACTGGTTGTATTTGACATAAATTACCTCCCAAACCATTAATTTTTCATCATACGGTGCATAAATATCCAATATATCTCTAGGACTCCAGGCAATTATTTTGATCATTTGACACTTAGCCATAAATGTTTCATCCCATATTATCAATTTTGTTTTCCTTATAAATTTAGCATTATTGCTCTACTTTGATATATTTTTGATAGTTTTTTAAGTTGTTTGAAGAATATATCAAATCTAAAATGGGTGGTCTCACAATAAAATTATTGTTGGTATACCACTTGCTATTAGTACTAATAGTATCATGCCTCTTGATATGATATTTACAAGTCATGCATGACATAGAAATATTATTTCGATTTCGCCGGAGGCATCTAGAAAGAATAATCCCGCTATAGCAGATTCGACTCTTTATTATATAATTTTGAAAGTTTGCTTTTTTTTAGGATTTAGCTTTGATTCTGCTTCTTCAGACACTTGTATAGCATTTTGATTCTTAATAATATATTAATATTTTTACCTTGTGTTCTAGCGCTCTTTGTGTGGAATAAATTTATGTACCATTAGACTTTTTTAACTTGAATAAGAATGTTACTCATATGATGAATTTAAAAAATAATAGAATTGGATTCTCTTGCTGAATAAAATTAAAATATTTAATTATTTAATTTTAAAATAAAAAATAATTTATTTTATGCAGATTCAGATCTTAATATTAGTTTATCTCTTATTTTGAATATTTAATCTTAATTATAATTTTATCCACTAAAAATTTTATTTTCAAAGAGTAAAATATTGATGAGACATTTCACTTTTAGATTTTTATGTTTGTAGAATCATTAGTGATTTTGACTCTTACAAACTATTTTTTTCTCTTTCTCACACATTTATATTCTAACAAATTTTCTTACTTGTTGTTTAATAATTGGGTATCTTTAATATTACTCAAAAAATTAATTTAAAAAATATATTATTTGAGTCGCAAAATATTTCAAATATAATATAAAAATATATTATCGTGGGGCTCTTTTCCCCCCTCAATTTTGATTCTTTATGCGGTCCATTTAATAAATTTTTTTCGGTATTGGACAATATGGAGTGATAATGTATTGCCAATACGGATAATTCTGATTAAATTGATTTTATTAAACCTTCATACATATTCTTAGTAGGTATTTAATAGACCAAATTTTATTAGTTTTGAAATATTAAATGTTAAAAATTAGCAAAGAAGGTACAATTATGTCCTTTTCCAATGAGTTCTTTGTTTAATATTTTACGGCTACTTTGGTATATTAATATTGTATTTATGCTTTTAAATACTATGCGCTCTCTTTTTTCTAAACGGATTTGGACAATATAATACATTCTCAAATTAAATTAGTAATAGGACATTATAATAATTTTTAAATTAAAATAGTAATAGAAATTTTTAAGAAGTATATCCTAAAAGTAATAAAATTACATGACTAAAGATATTTACATGTTTAATTTTATTTGAATTTGACAGCCCGAAAGTAATACTATTAGGATTCCTAACGTGTAGTATTATGTCCTAAAACTAATAGGATTATAAAGCTAATATCTAGAATTTCAGTTATGTCCTTTTATAATGAGTTATTATAAGTAATATTATAAGGTTATTTTTGTAAACCGACAATTTAGGTTACTTATCATTAGGACATGACATTAGCTTGGAGTCACGATGTAATTTGTAAGAATTTTTTATTTACTTACCTATATTTAGAAATACAGGAAAAATAGAATAAGTAGGGATAGATTAATCTTGGTATGTGCATTGTGTATGTACCCCATCAATAACTATTCAGTGTTGAAAACTCACGTAAATTTTACATTAAACAACATATTTGATTTATGAGATGAAAAGTAAATAAAATTTTTTGTAAATGTTAAATGTTGATTCAATTTAAATAATTAATGATAGAAAAAATCATGAAGATCAAACAACAAATGAAATAAAATAAAATAATTTTAAGACTAATTTTAATTAAAATGGATATAAAATGCAACTATAACTTTTATGAAGAAACTATATTTTGTTTAAAGTAAAAAAAATTCCTTCAATTTCTAATATATATATATATATATATATATATATATATGCTATTTCCTATTATTCTTTTTTAAAACGTTGAGTCAAAGTGGACTCTTGAGTTTATAATCTTTCGATTTTTTTAACTCCAAATTTTTTCAAAGACTTTCCATACGAATTTAGACCATTCTCTCTTTATTCTTCCAATAAAAGGTTAAATTTAATATTTTTATTTATGAATCTTACCTAGTTCAATAAGGAAAGATTTAATAACAAAAATTTAATTAATTTAAAGTCCTAAATATTAGCGTATAGTGTTATGTCCTAAATCTAATAGGATTATAAAACTAATATCTAGAATTTCGGTTATGTCCTTTATTATTAGTTATTATACTTAATGTTATAAGGTTATTTTTGTAAACCGACATTATATTCATGCTTTTATAATAATAATATAATAATATATATATATATATATATATAT
>MU768707.1:33889-51724 GCA_026770625.1 Nicotiana glauca
AAGTTTAAAACATATCTCTACCCAAAATCTGGTGTCACTAGCTCACGGACTACTAACGAGTGCTACAAACAAGTCTAAATGGAAATATAAAACGTCTCTCTCGGTACAAAGGAAACAAACTAAACATAGAAAAGGACTCCGGCCTACGAACGCCAGCTAGGCTATCTCGAAGTCCCTCGACTGAAGCTCGCTCCTGAAATGCTACTGCTACTCAAATGCTGCTCCAACACCTGGATTTGTGTAAGAAGATGCACAGAGTGTAGCATCAGCACAACCGACCCCGTATGCTAGTAAGTGCCTGGCCTAACCCCGACGAAGTAGTGACGAAGCTATACAGGACCTACCTAAAATAACCTGTGCAGATATATACATATACAGAAGCAACGGAAATAACAATAGAAAATATCAACTAAAAAGGGGAAGGAGCATGATCGGGGGAGATACAGTAAAAACAGATCAACGGATATAATAACGAAGCTATCTCAATACCATAACTCATATATATAAGTGGTCGGCGCACAACACGATCCCATTTCTTAATTCATGAGTGGACGGCACGCCACACGTTCCTATTTCATAACATCTCGTGGTCGGCATGCCACACGATCCCAATCATAATATCTCGTGGTCGGCGTGCTACACGATCCCAATCATAATATCTCGTGGTCGGCGTGCCACACGATCCCAATCATAATATCTCGTGGTCGACGTGCCACACGATCCCAATCATAATATCTCGTGGTCGGCGTGCCACACGATCCCAATCATAATATCTCGTGGTCGACGTGCCACACGATCCCAATCATAATATCTCGTGGTCGGCGTGCCACACGATCCCAATCATAATATCTCGTGGTCGGCGTGCCACACGATCCCAATCATAATATCTCGTGGTCGGCGTGCCACACGATCCCAATCATAATATCTCGTGGTCGGCGTGCCACACGATCCCAATCATAATATCTCGTGGTCGGCGTGCCACACGATCCCAATCATAATATCTCGTGGTCGGCGTGCCACACGATCCCAATCATAATATCTCGTGGTCGGCGTGCCACACGATCCCAATCATAATATCTCGTGGTCGGCGTGCCACACGATCCCAATCATAATATCTCGTGGTCGGCGTGCCACACGATCCCAATCATAATATCTCGTGGTCGGCGTGCCACACGATCCCAATCATAATATCTCGTGGTCGGCATGCCACACGATCCCAATCATAATATCTCGTGGTCAGCGTACCAAACGATTCTATTTCATAATATGTAAGTGGTCGGTGTGTCACACGATCTCATATTATAGTTTTTAAGTGGACGGCGTGCCACACGATCCCATATTATAATGAATAACACAAATAATCTCTCTAAAAGAGGTCCCACTAGGGAAATTTAACAACATAACGAATAAACCCGGCAAGGGTACAACTAACAGCCCGAATATCCCAGCAAGGGAGCAACAACAACAATAAACTACATATCCCGTCAAGGGAGATAATCAATATATTCAAGTCATCCCGGCAAGGGATTTAATCACATTTCTTACCAATTCTTTCATTTTCTACTCAATAGTGTTTTATCGTTCGAGCCAACGCTCCAAAGAATTCACAAATTCACAATTTATCCTCAACACTTCACATTATGTAGGATTCATTAACTAGCTTGGAAGAATCTCAAATATACCAAGAACAACTAATAACAAAGCCCCACGGTCATGCTAGACACCGAATTATAGATACCCGTCACCATAACTATACACCTACTCGATCATTTAGCAAATAGCAATCAATAATACTCTAATCCTATTCCCTCAAGCCAAATTTAGATCAAACACTTACCTCGAAAGCTCCAAACTCAACTCAAGTCTCTAATATAGCTTTACCCCTCGAATTCCCCACAAAACCGCTCGAATCTAGTCACAAATTACTCAAATGTATCAACAAATGCTAGTTAAATTAATTTGAATGCATAAGAATGAATTTCCTCAAAGTTTTTGCCCAACAATTTCCAAAACACCCCCGGGTCCACCAGGTCAAAATCCGAGGTTCGAACCAAAATCGGGTTACCCGTTCCCCCATGAGTTCATATCTATGATTTGTTTTAAAATCGAACCTCAAATTGAGGTCCAAATCCCCAATTTAGTGAAAACCTAAGTTCTACCCAAAATCCCCATTTTCACCCATGGAAAACCTTGATTTTTAATATTAAAACATGATAAATGATGTTAAAGATTGAAGAAATTGAGTAAAAGTTGACTTACAAGTGATTTGGAGAAGAGGGAGTTCGTGAGAAATCGCCAATGGGTGTTTGGGTTTTGAAAATATGAAAAATGAGCTTTAAAATCGTCTTAGTATGAAATATGCAGGTGCAGATATCGCAATTGCAAAACTGGGTTCGCAATTAGACTTGGGAATTGCGAGGATTTTGTTCGCATTTGCGAACTAAGGCAGAAAGGGCGGACATTGCATTTGCGAAGGGGGTAATCGCATTTGCGAACTCTGGGCTTTAGGAAGGGGATCGCATTTGCGATGAATGTCTTCGCATTTGCGAAGGCTGGGCTAATATACAAACATCGCATTTGCGATGTTTTCTTCGCTTTTGCGAAGTCTGCTGCATCAGGGGGAATGTCGCAATTGCGAGGCTGGCTTCGCAATTGCGAAGCTTGCAGGTCAGGCATACCATCAATTTTCCAACATGCAAAAATGGACTCTTGGCCTATCCAGAACTCCCTCGAGCCCTCGGGGCTCCAAACCGAACATGCACAAAACCTCAAACACATCCTACGGACTTACTCGTGCGATCAAATTGCCAAAATAACATCATTTACATAGAATCGAGCCTCAAAACACATGATTTTCATTTCAAACTTCTTAAACTTTCAAACTTGGAACTCATAGTCCGAAACACGTCAAACGACGTCCGATTTCGACCAACCTTCACAGAAAGCGCTTAAACAATATATAAACTTGTTCCGGGCGTCGGAACCAAAATACGAGCCTGATACCATATTCTTTTAATCAATTTTCATTTCCATTTTCCTTAATAATTTCAGAAAATAATTTAAAAGAAAATTCTTTTACTCGGGTTCTTGACCTCGGATTTCGACTCCGGGCACATGCCCGAGTCCCATATTTTTCTACGGACTCTCCGGGACTGTCAAATTACGAATCCGGATCCGTTTACCAAAAAATGTTGACCGAAGTCAACTTTAACCATATTAATATCAAAATTCTTCAAATATTTCACAGATTTCACATATTTCAACATAAAAGCTTTCCGGCAGTGCGCCCGGACTGCGCACGCAAATTGAGGAACTAAAAGTGAGGTTTTCAAGGCCTCGAAAGCACGAAAAAGGGAGAAATACGGTGATGACCCTTTGGGTCGTCACATTCTCCACCTCTAAAACAACCGTTCGTCCTCGAACGGACAAAAGGAAGAAGTAACTAAGTCAGGAAATAGATGAGGGTAGCGGCTCTACATAACAGACTCGGACTCCCAGGTCGATGCCTCAGGAGGCTGACCCCTCCACTGGACACGTACTGAAGGAAAACTCTTCGACCTCAACTGTCGAACCTACCGATCTAGAATGGCTACCGGCTCCTACTCCTAGGACAGATCCTTGTCCAACTAGACAGTACGGAAATCTAACACGTGGGTAGGATTGCCATGATACCTCCGTAGCATAGACACATGAAACACTGGATGCACGACTGGCAAGCTAGTTGGCAATCTGTAAGCCACCTCTCCCACACGATCAAGAATCTCAAATGGGCTAATGAACCTAGGGCTAAGCTTGCCCTTCTTCCCAAATTTCATCACGCCCTTCATAGGCGATACACGGAGCAATACTCGCTCACCAACCATGAAAGCTGCATCTCAAACCTTGCGATCCGCATAACTCTTTTGCCGTGACTGAGCCGAGCAAAGCCTGACCTGAATGATCTTGACCTTATCCAAGGCCTCCTAGACTAAATCTGTACCCAATAACCGAGCCTCTCCCGGCTCAAACCATCCGACTAGAGACCGACATCGCCTACCATACAACGCCTCATAAGGAGCTATCTGGATGTTGGACTGGTAGCTGTTGTTGTAGGCGAACTCTTCTAAAGAAAAAAATTGGTCCCAAGAGCCTCCAAAATCAATGACACAGGCTCAGAGCATATCCTCCAATATCTGAATGGTCCTCTCGGACTGGCCGTCCGTATGAGGGTGGAATGCTGTGCTCAGCTGGACCTGGGTGCCTAACTCCTGCTGAACTGCTCTCCAAAAGCACGAGGTAAACTGCGTACCCCGGTCCGAAATGATAGATGTCGGCACCCCATGAAGGCGAACAATCTCCCGGATGTAGATCTCAGCTAATCTCTCAGATGAATAGGTGGTGGCAACAGGAATGAAATGTGCTGACTTGGTAAGCCTATCAACAATGACCCAAATAGCATCAAACTTCTTCCGAGTCACCGGAAGTCCAGTAACAAAATCCACGGTAATCCTCTCCCACTTCCACTCGGGAAGCTCAATCCTCTAAAACACACCACCGGGCCTCTGATGCTCATACTTGACCTGCTGACAATTCAAACACCGAGCCACATATGCAACAATATCTTTCTTCATCCTATGCCACCAATAATGCTGCCGCAAGTCCCGATACATCTTCGCGGCGCCCGGGTGAATAGAATACCGCAAACTATGGGCCTCCGCTAAGATCAACTCTCATATCCCATCAATATTGGGCACACAAACTCGCCCCTGCAATCTCAAAACACCATCATCATCTAAAGTCACCTTCGTGGCACCTCCACGCTGCACCGTGTCTCCCATGACACACAAATGGGGATCGTCAAACTGCCGATCACGGATACGCTCCAATAATGAAGAACGATCGACCGTGCAAGCTAACACTCTGCTAGGCTCAGAAATGTCCAACCTCACCAGCCGATTGGTCAAAGCCTGAATATCCAAAGCAAGCGGTCTCTGGCTGACCGGAACATAGGCAAGACTACCCATACTGGTGGACTTCCTACTCAATGCATCAGCCACCTCTCCCCGAATGGTACAAAATAGTAACATCACAGTATTTCAACAGCTCCAATCACCTCCTCTGCCTCAAATTCAACTCCTTTTGCTTGAACAGGTACTGAAGGCTCTTGTGATCTGTGCACACCTCGCACGTCACACCATATAAGTAATGCCTCCAAATCTTCAAAGCATGAACAATGGCTGCCAACTCTAGATCATGGACCGGATAATTATTCTCGTAGATATTCAACTGCCTTGAAGCATAAGCTATGACTCTCCCATACTGCATTAATACCGCACCAAGACCAATACGGGAAGCATCACAATAAACTGAATAAGGCCCTGAACCTGTGGGCAAAACCAATATCGGTGCAGTAGTTAGAGCTGTCTTGAGCTTCTGAAAGCTCTCCTCGCACTCGTCTGACCACCTGAACTGGGCACCCTTCCGGGTCAATCTGGTTATCAGGGTTGCTATAGATGAAAACCCCTCCACGAACCATCGGTAGTAACCTGCTATTTCCAAGAAACTCCGAATCTCCAATCCCTGAAGCTGGTCGAGGCCAATTCTTGACTGTCTCAATCTTCTTCGGGCCTACCTGAATACCCTCTGCTGATACTACATGACCCAGGAATGCAACTGAACTCAACCAGAACTCGCACTTCGAGAATTTAGCATACAGCTGACTATCCTTCAGAGTCTGAAGAACCACTCTGAGGTGCTGCTCGTGCTCCTCCTAGCTGCAGGAGTACACAAGAATATCATCAACGAAGACTATCACGAACAAGTCTGGATAAGGCCTGAATACTCGGTTCATCAGCTCCATAAATGTTGTTAGGGCATTGGTCAACCCGAATGACATGACCAAAAACTTATAATGCCCATATCGAGTGCGAAATGCTGTCTTAAGGACATCAGACGCCCAAATCCTCAGCTGATGGTAGCCAGATCTCAAGTCTATCTTTGAAAACACCTTCGCACCCTGAAGCTGGTCAAACAAATCATCAATCCTCGAAAGTGGATACTTGTTCCTTATCGTCACCTTGTTCAATTGCCGGTAATCAATGCATATCCTCATCGATCCATCCTTTTTCTTCACAAATAGCACCGGCACACCCCAATGAGAAACACTAGGCCTGATAAAACCCTTCTCTAGCAAGTCTTGCAACTGGTCCTTTAACGCCTTTAATTCTGGCGCGGCCATACGATATGGCAGAATAGAAATGGGCTGCGTGCCTGGGGCCAGATCAATACAGAAATCAATATCCCTGTCGGGCAGCATACCCGGCAGGTCTGAAGGAAAAACCTCAGGGAACTCCCGAACAATAGGAACAGAGTCAATAGAAGGAACCTCTGTGCTGGAATCACGAACATATGCCAAATAAGCTAAACACCCCTTCTCGACCTTGCGTCGAGCCTTAACATATGAAATAACACTGCGGGTGGCATGTCCTAGGGTCCCTCTCCACTCCAATCGGGGCAAATCTGGCAAAGCCAAGGTCACGGTCTTGGCGTGACAATCCAAGATAGCATGATACGGGGACAACAAATCCATCCCCAATATAACATCAAAGTCCACCATGTCTAAAAGCAGTAAATCAACACGGGTCTCAAGACCCTCAAACACTATCACACAAGAATAATGAACTCGGTCGACCAATATAGAATCACCCACAGGTGTAGATACATACACAGGTATGCCCAAAGCATCACTAGGCATAGCCAAGTAGGGTGCAAAAATAAGACGACACATATGAATACGTAGACCCAGGGTCAAATAGCACGGAAGCATCCCTGTCACAGACCAGAATAGTACCTGTAATTCCTGCACCTGAAGACTCAGCCTCTAGCCTAGCTGCTGGCTGGCCTCTACCTCTGGCGACCTGAACTCCACCTCTAAGACCTCTACCTCCACCTCTAATACCTCTGCCACCGACTCTAACTGGCAGGGTAAGCCGTGGAACCTCCGGTGCCTGAATCATAGCATGAGGACTCTGATGCTGGAAGCTGCCATAAGTTCGAGGGCAATATCTGACGATGTGTCTCGGATCACCACAAGCATGGCAAAACCTCATCTGCTACGGCTGAGCACCCCCTCAGCCTCGGGCAAACTCTCATGTTGTGACCATACTCACTACACTCATAACATCTACTCGAACGCTGCAGCTGAGGAAACTAGGGCTGACCCTGTCGACCTGAATGAACACCTGAAGTACCATGAATGACATAGGGGACTGACTGAAAAGGCCTGGGAGGATGGCCTCTACCATAAGTACCCCTACCTCTAGACGAGGTGCCACTGAATCTGCATGCATGACGGGGCCTCTTATCCGACCTATGACCGCCTCCCTGTGGCAGAACCACCTCAACTCTGCGGCCCACATTAGCTGTCTCCTAAAAAGTGATCTCACTCCCGGACTAAGCCACTGCTGGCTGAACTCCTGGAAGCAAACCCGCTCGAATGACGCTCTCCACAAGGCCTACCAATCTGACCAAAGCGTCCTGAAGAACTAGGATGGCTATGAACCCCTCTGGGACCTGAGCTGGGCCTACCGGAGCTGCTGGGGCTGGAACCTCCTCCTCAAACTCGACCTGAGGCTCCGCCTCTGGGCTGCTGCTCGAGGCTCAGACTGCTAAGCGATAGATGAAGAAGCACGTGTTCTTGCCATCTGCGAAAGAATAGAGTAGAAATTCAATCAGTATTTGAGAAACAGAATCGCATGATAAGAAAGAACAAAAGTGAAACTTTTCCTAACTCCATAGCCTCTGGGGGATATATACAGACGTCTTCGTACCGATCCCTCAGACTCTACCAAGTTTGTCTGTGAGTAGCGAGACCTGTGAAACCTAGATCTCTGATACCAACTTGTCACGGCCCGGATTTCCCACCATCGGGAGTCGTGATGACGCCTACTAATGAAGCTAGGCCAGCCAAACTTTAAACATTTTCTGATAAATCTCAACAATATGAATATACGGAAATAAGAGTGGAAGACTTTAAGTTTAATAAAAATGAAATCAAAATGCGGAAGTTTAAAACATATCTCTACCCAAAATCTGGTGTCACTAGCTCACGGACTACTAACGAGTGCTACAAACAAGTCTAAATGGAAATATAAAACGTCTCTCTCGGTACAAAGGAAACAAACTAAACATAGAAAAGGACTCCAGCCTACGAACGCCAGCTAGGCTATCTCGAAGTCCCTCGACTGAAGCTCGCTCCTGAAATGCTACTGCTACTCAAATGCTGCTCCAATACCTGGATTTGTGTAAGAAGATGCACAGAGTGTAGCATCAGCACAACCGACCCCGTGTGCTAGTAAGTGCCTGGCCTAACCCCGGCGAAGTAGTGACGAAGCTATACAGGACCTACCTAAAATAACTTGTGCAGATATATACATATACAGAAGCAACGAAAATAACAACAGAAAATATCAAATAAAAAGGGGTAGGGGCATGATCGGGGGAGGTACAGCGAAAACAGATCAACGGATATAATAACGAAGCTATCTCAATACCATAACTCATGTATATAAGTGGTCGGCGCGCCACACAATCCCATTTCTTAATTCATGAGTGGACGGCATGCCACACGTTCCCATTTCATAACATCTCGTGGTCGGCGTGCCACACGATCCCAATCATAATATCTCTTGGTCGGCATGCCACAAGATCCCAATCATAATATCTCGTGGTCGGCGTGCCACACGATCCCAATCATAATATCTCGTGGTCGGCGTGCCACACGATCCCAATCATAGTATCTCGTGGTCGGCGTGCCACACGATCCCAATCATAATATCTCTTGGTCGGCATGCCACACGATCCCATTTCATAATATATAAGTGGTCGGCGTGCCACGCGATCCCATATTATAGTTTATAAGTGGACGGCATGGCACACGATCCCATATTATAATGAATAACACTAATAATCTCTCTAAAAGAGGTCCCATTAGGGAAATTTAACAACATAACGAATAAACCCGACAAGGGTACAACTAACAGCCCGAATATCCCGGCAAGGAAGCAATAACAATAATAAACTACGTATCCCGACAAGGGAGATAAACAATATACTCAAGTCATCCCGGCAAGGGATTTAATCACATTTCTTACCAATTCTTTCATTTTCTACTCAATAGTGTTTTATCATTCGAGCCAACGCTCCAAAGAATTCACAAATTCACAATTTATCCTCAACTCTTCACATTATGTAGGATTCATTAATTAGCTTGGAAGAATCTCAAATATATCAAGAACAACTAATAACAAAGACCCACGGTCATGCTAGACACTGGAGTGTAGATACCTGTCACCATACTTATACACCGTACTTGATCATTTAGCAAATAGCAATCAATAATACACTAATCCTATTCCCTCAAGCCAAAGTTAGATCAAACACTTACCTCGAAAGCTCCAAACTCAACTCAAGTCTCTAGTATAGCTTTACCCCTCGAATTCTCCACAAAACCGCTCGAATCTAGTCACAAATTACTCAAATGTATCAACAAATGCTAGTTAAATCAATTTGAATGCATAAGAATGAATTTCCCCAAAGTTTTTGCCCAAAAATTTCCAAAACGCCCCCGGGCCCATGTGGTCAAAATCCGAGGTTCGAACAAAAATCGGGTTACCCATTCCCCCATGAGTTCATATCTATGATTTGTTTTGAAATCGAACCTCAAATTGAGGTCCAAATCCCTAATTTAGTGAAAACCTAAGTTCTACCCAAAATCTCCATTTTCACCCATGAAAAACCTTGATTTTTAAGATGAAAACATGATAAATGATGTTAAAGATTGAAGAAATTGAGTAAAAGTTGACTTACAAGTGATTTGGAGAAGAGGGAGTTCGTGAGAAATCGCCAATGGGTGTTTGGGTTTTGAAAATATGAAAAATGAGCTTTAAAATCGTCTTAGTATGAAATATGCAGGTGCAAATATCGCAATTGCGAACCCAGCAGACTTGGGAATTGCGAGGATTTTGTTCGCATTTGCGAACTAAGGCAGAAAGGGCGAACATCGCATTTGCGAAGGGGGTGATCGCATTTGCGAACTCCGGGCTTTAGGAAGGGGATCGCATTTGCAATGAATGTCTTCGCATTTGCGAAGGCTAGGCTAATATACAAGCATTGCATTTGCGATATTTTCTTTGCTTTTGCGAAGTTTGCTGCATCAGGGGGAATGTCGCAATTGCGAAGCCTGCAAGTCAGGCATACCAGCAATTTTCCAACATGCAAAAATGGACTCTTGGCCTATCCAGAACTCTCCCGAGCCCTCGGGTCTCCAAAATGAACATACACACAACCTCAAACACATCCTACGGACTTACTCGTGCGATCAAATCGCCAAAATAACATCATTTACATAGAATCGAGCCTCAAAACACATGATTTTCATTTTAAACTTCTTAAACTTTCAAACTTGGAACTCATAGTCCGAAACACGTCAAACGACGTCTGATTTCGACCAAACTTCTCAGAAAGCGCTTAAACAATATATAAGACTTTTTTCGGGCGTCGAAACCAAAATACGAGCCCAATACCATAGTATTTTAATTAATTTTTATTTCCATTTTCCTTAATAATTTCAGAAAATAATTCAACAGAAAAATTCTTTTACTCGGATTTCGACTCCGGGCACATGCCCGAGTCCCATATTTTTCTACGGACCCTCCGGAACTGTCAAATCACGGATCCGGGTCTGTTTACCAAAAATATTGACCGAAGTCAACTTTAACCATATTAATATCAAAATTCTTCAAATTTTTCACAGCTTTCATATATTTCAACATAAAAGCTTTCCGGCAGCGCGCCCGAACTGCGCACGCAAATCGAGGCAACTAAAAGTGAGGTTTTCAAGGCCTCGGAAGTACGGAAAAAGGGAGAAATATGGTGATGACCCTTTGGGTCGTCACATTAGTTCCTTTAATGTTAGAAATTACATAATTAAATATTTAAGTTAACTAATTATCAAAATAACTCAATTTTTTTTTTTTTAAAATTCATCTTAGAAGTAAAACTTATTCTTTTAGCTCACAAAACTTTTAGAATACATAAATTTTTATACAAAAGATTGTATTGACGGTAAAATAACTCATAAAAAAAAAGAGAGCAAAACTTGAAGCAATAAAGATGAAACAGAGACAATATATTAAAATACTATCAATTATTACTTTTTTGCATTAATTCCAATAAATGATATTTTTCTATATTTTTTGCAGATTAGGTTATTCGTTTTGAATTACAACTCAATAATATTAGTCATTTTTAAACTTTACATTGTCACTTATCACTATTTTTTAGGAGCTACAGGGTCAACCTTTTTATTCCGGAATCACAAAGGACAAAAAAAAATATTTTCTAATTTGTGCTATTTGACAAATCGTTGCGGAATCGTGATAAGTTTGTTGTGTGACTTTTTTATTGTTGTCATAAAAGTAATATCAATTTCATAAGATATCTCAAAGAAGTCGTCAGAAGTCACAATAAAACAAGTAAGAACTTTTATGGGACATAATTTTTTTCTTTATAGTGCTAGCTAAATGAGACCAATATTCCTCACTTCCAAAGCTTACACTTTTTAAAATTTTTATTATAACTCAAACACAATATCTATATGTACGTAAATTTTACAATACTATGTATTAAGTGATATGGGTACACGTACAAAACGCGTACCCTAAGACTAACTATTTAAAAAATATTAAAAGTCCGAAGGCCCTTAGCGAAATATCGTTTGTCTTTTTTATCCTTTAAAAATAGATTTCACACCAAACAAAAATAGTAATTTAATAATTTTCCTAATATTTAAGTCTTTCAAATTAATTTTAAAAATTGACCATAATATCTTTTCTTATTTAAAAGATGTAAAAACTCCTAATATTTATGAATTTAAAATCCACCAAAATATTATTGTACTTGCATAAATCCCTTGTCTTATACAATTAACAAGAACTTCTAAGTTCTAATACCTTCATACTTTCAATCTATCAATCTATACAACAACAACAACAACAATAATCCACTATGGCCCCACAAGTAGGGTCTGGGGAGATTAGGATGTACGCAGCCTTACCCCTACCCTGGAAGTACACTGTTTCCGATAGACCCTCGGCTAAAGAACGTGAGAGAAGCTCAGATAGCAAGTAATAGCAAAATAAAAATTAGAAAACTAAATAAGAGATAGCAACAGATAATATGAAAGGGGTACTGATAACAAGTAGTAGAAGATAACATATTTAGAAAAATAATCCCAAGGAAGTAGATGAGAATATGAACGAAGTACCGCTGGAAAATTATAGAATTACCAATAGCAAGTAACAACGAAACGAGACATGTGAAAATAGCAAACTAAGGAAAAAAAGGTACGGTACTAGCGCTAATACTATCGAGCTAGAGAAGACAAAGGGATATGCACGACTACCTACTAACCTTCTATCCTAATCTTCAACCTCCACACCCTTCTATCTAGATTCATGTCCTCGGTTAGCTCAAGTAGCGCCATATCCCGCCTGATCACCTCTCCCTAAGACTTATTTGGCCTACCTCTACCTTTCCTCTCACCTCCTAAGGCCAACCTCGCACAACTCCTGAAAGGGGTATCTGCGCTTCTCCTATTAACATGCCCGAACCATCTCAACCTTGCCTCACGCATTGTCACGGCCCGAATTTTTTACCCTCGGAAGTCGTGATGACGCCTACTCGTAGAAGCTAGGCAAGCCACGAAATTATAAATTTTTAACTCTTTTATTTTAATCCTCTTTATAAATCATATTAACAAGTGATAAACGTTCAATTAAACAACGGAAAAATAAGATTAAAGCGGAAGACTTAGACACAATAAGCCAAACAATACGGAAATCAACGTATGCCTCTACCCAAGAACTGGTGTCACAACACTCACGGATATATATATATATATATATATATATATATATATATATATATATATAATAGACAGAAATAAATAATTAAATCTGGGGAAGGAAAACATGCTTGGGGAATAGCAGGTAAGACAGAATCTCAAGAGAATAATAAGGAAATCAACAATATAACTTCGAACATGGATAAGAAAAAGTAAAGGCAGATTTCACTTTCAGTACACATCTTATTGTAGGCATGCAACCCGATCCCATTTCTCATATCTGGTGGTAGGCGAACCACCCGCTCCCATTTCATTATAACTCGTGGTATGCGTACCACCCGCTCCCATTTTACTATAACTTATGGTAGGCGTACCAACCGCTCCTATTTCATTATAACTTGTGGTAGGCGAAACCACCCGCTTCCATTACAAGCCAACATAAAATCCCAATAGAATCCTGGCAAGGGAACAAAGCAATATAATAACTTTCCGGCAAGGGAACAACAATGCCGAAACAAGTATCCCGGCAAGGGAGAATTAACTATACCCAATCTTAACTCAACTCTTACTCAGCTCAATTAATACTAATACTCAATCACAAGTGAATCTCATGAAAATAAACTAAGTCTTTGCTTAATACCAAGAATTCGCCAATTAAAGCATCTGTAGTATCATTTAAGAACACAACAGGTATCAATTTAAGACTCACGATCATGCTCGACACCAACATATAGATATTCATCACCATGCCTATACGTCGTACTCAATAAGAAGCAATTAGCAAATAGGACACAACTCCTAATCTCTCAAGCTAAGGTTAGACCGGACACTTACCACGATGCCACGAACACCACTTAAGGTTCAATTATAGCTTTACCCCTTGATTCCACCGCCAATTCGCTCGTATCTAGTCACAAATTACTTAATTACATCAATAAATGCTAAGTGAATCAACCCCAATGCATGAAAATGAGTTTTTCAAAGTTTTACCCAAAAGTCAAAAATTTCCCCTGGGCCCACGTGGTCAAAACCCGAAGTTCGAACCAAAATCCGATCAATCATTCCCCAACGAGCTCAAATATATAATTTGTTTTAAAATTGGACCTCAAATCGAGGTCCAAATCCCCAGTTTTTGAAAAACCTAGGTTCTACCTAAAACACTCAATTTCTCCATGAAAATCCTTGATTTTAAGATGAAATCATGTTAAAAGATGATAAGAATTGATGAAAGTCGATTAAAAACGACTTACAATTGATTTGAAAAAGAAAAGATTCTTGAAAAATGGCCTAAATAGGTTTGTTTTGAGAGAATATGAAAAATGGGGTGTAAAATCGGCTAAGTATAAAATTGCAGGTCTCAGAAGTGGGAATTGCGAACCCCAACCTCTGCAGATGTGGGAAATGCGAAAAAAGGTTCGCATTTGCGAACCCTTCAGAAATCCCAAACTTTCGCATTTGCGAAACTATTGTCGCATTTGCGACATCGCATTTGCGAAGAGGATATTGCATTTGCGATCCCTGGCCAGTTGGCAAATCTTCGCATTTGCAAAGGAAACCTCGCATTTGCGAGCCAGGGCAAGCTTGGGCTGGTTTCGCATTTGCGAGCCAGGCTTCGCATTTGCAAAGCCTGTAGGCCTGATCATACCAGCAAAATTTTTTGCAATTTTCTAATTCCTAAATGCAACCCGTGGCCTATCCAAAACTCACCCGAGCCCTCGGGGCTCCAAACCAAATATTCACTCAACCTCAAAAACATCCCACAGGCTTATTCGTACGATCAAATCGCCAAAATAACCTCAATAACAATGGATCAAGCCTCAAAATCAAGAACTTTTCTCAAACTTCATCAAGCATCAAATTTAGCAATTTGGGTCTGAATCACGTCAAATGATGTCTATTTTTAACCAAATTTTACAGAAATGACTTAAACTATATATAAGACCTGTACCGGGCACCAGAACCAAAATAAGGGCCCGATACCATCGAGTTCTATTCAAATTTTATTTCAAATTTCCTTAAACAATCAGAAAACAATTTCTTTCAAAAATTTATTTCTCCGGCTGGGGACCTCAGAATTCGATTCCGGGCATACGCCCAAGTCCCATATTTTCTTACGGACCCTCTGGGACCGTCAAATCACGGGTCCTGATCCGTTTACCCAAAACGTTGACCAAAGTCAAATTAATTTGTTTTATAGTCAAAACGTATCATTTTTATAGATTTTTCATATTTAAGCTTTCCGGCTATGCGCCCGGACTGTGCACGCAAATCAAGGTCGATCTGAATGAGATTTTTAAGGCCTCGGAGACACATAATTCAATTAAAAGCAAGTGATGACCCTTTTGGGCCATCACATTCTCCACCTCTAAAATAACCGTTCGTCCTAGAACGGAGAAGAAGGAAGTACCTGAGTCGGGGAAAAGATGAGGATAACGGCTCTGCATATCAGACTCAGACTCAGACTCCCAGGTCGATGCCTCAGGAGGCAGACCTCTCCACTGAACACGAACCGAAGGAAAACTCTTCGACCTTAACTGACAAACCTGCCAGTCTAGAATAGCTACCGGCTCCTTCTCATAAGACAAGTCCTTGTCCAATCGGACAGTGCTGAAATCGAACACGTGGGATGGATAACACTAGATGCACAGTTGACAAGCTCGGCGGCAATGCAAGTCTATAAGCCAGCTCCCCCACTTGATCAAGAATCTCAAATGGACCAATGAACCTAGGGCTAAGCTTGCCCTTCTTCCCAAATCTCATCACGCCCTTCATAGGCAACACTCGAAGTAATACCCACTCACCGACCATAAAAGCCAAATCGCGAACCTTGCAGTCTGCATTACTCTTTTGCCTGGACTGAGCTATACAAAGCCTATCCTGAATAATTCTGACCTTGTCCTAGGCCTCCTAAACCATATCCATACCCAACAACCGAGCCTCTCCCGGCTCAAACCATCCAATCGGAGACCGATACCACCTACCATATAAAGCCTCATAAGGAGCCATCTGGATGGTCAACTGATAGCTTTTGTTGTAGGAAAACTCTGCTAAAAGCAAAAACTGATCCCATGAGCCTCCAAAGTCAATGACACAAGCTCGGAGCATATCCTCCAAAATCTGAACCGTTCAGACTGCCCGTCCGTCTGGGGATGAAATGCTGTGCTCAACTCGACCCGTGTGCCCAACTCTTGCTGAACTGCTCCCTTAAACTAAAGGTAAACTGCATACCTCAGTCTAAAATGATAGACACGGGCACACCATCAAGGCGAACAATCTCCCGAATATAGATCTCAGCTAGCCTCTCAAAAGAATAGGGGACTGCCACAGGAATGAAATGTGCTGACTTGGTCAGCCTATCAACAATGACACATACTGCGTCGGACTTCTTCAGAGTCTGTGGGAGTCCAGTAACGAAATCCATAGTGATCCGCTCCCACTTTCACTCGGGAAGCTCAATCCTCTAAAATAAACCACCAGGCCTCTGATGCTCGTACTTAACCTGCTGACAATTCAAACACCGAGCCATATATAAAACGATATATTTCTTCATTCTACGCCACCAATAATGCTACCGCAAATCCTAATACATCTTCGCGACGCCCGGATGAATGGAGTATCCGGAGCTATGGGCCTCCTCTAAAATCAACTCTCAGAGTCCATCCACATTAGGCACACATACTCGACCCTGCAATCTCAAAACTCCATCATCATCTAAGGTAACCTCCCTGGCACCTCCGTATTGCACCTTATCTCTAAGGACACACAAATGGGGATCATCATACTGCTGATCACGGATACGCTCTAATAATGAAGAACGAGCGATCGTGCACGCTAACATATAACTAGGATCAGAAACATCCAGTCTCATGAACTGATTAGCTAAAGCATGAACATCCAAAGCAAGCGGCCTCTCATTGACCGGAATATAAGCAAGACTTCCCATACTGTCTGACTTCCTACTCAAAGCATCGGCCACCTCATTGGCCTTTCCTGGTTGAAGTAGAATGGTGATATCATAATCTTTCAACAACTCCAACCACTTTCTCTGCCTCAAATTCAAATCTTTTTTGCTTGAACAAATACTGAAGACTCATGTGATCCGTGAACACCACACATGCCATGCCATACAGATAATTCCTCCAATTCTTCAATGCGTGAACTATGGCTGCCAACTCCAAATCATGATTTAGATAGTTCTTCTCATGAATTTTCAACTGCCGTGAATCATAGGTAATGACCTTGCGATCCTGCATCAACACCGCACCAAGTCCAATACTAGATGCATCACAATATACAGTATAAGACCCTGAACCTATAGGCAAAACCAACACTAGTGTCGTAGTCAGAGCTGTCTTGAGATTTTTAAAGCTCGCCTCACACTTATCCGACCATCTGAACTGGGCACCCTTCTGGATTAACTTGTTTATCGGGGCTGCATTAGATGAAAACCCCTGCACGAACCGATGATAGTTGCCAATCCCAAGAAACTCCGAATCTCTGTAGCTGATGCAGGTTTTTGCTAGTTCTTGACTGCCTCAATCTTTTTTGAATCAACCTGAATAACCTCTGTTGGCATGACATGACCTAGAAATGTAACTGAACTCAACCTGAACTCACACTTCGAGAACTTTGCATATAACTGACTATCCCTGTAACGACCCTGTGAGCACGTCATTTTTGCCCTACATGAAGATAACTCCTAAAAAATAGACTAAAATAATTTTAAATGATTTTTAGGTATTTTTTCTTTATTTAGTTGCATGGCATGCATTTTTAATATTTTTAAAAAAAATCATAAAAAAAATTAAAAAAACCGTAAAAAATGTCACATTTTAATTTCATGCCACCTTAGGTTTAGTTTGCATTTAGGAATTAACTACATTGAGTTAATTGTGCTATTAATCAAAAATCACAAAAAATGATCATTTTTACATAGTTAAATAATTAGCTTA
>MU768711.1:6011-55247 GCA_026770625.1 Nicotiana glauca
AATACCACAATGTAAAGCTAACTCTAACAATTTAGCATAGTTAACGATGAAATGGCAACAAAACAGAAACAACTAGATCAGATAAACATCAAAACATGAATGCAATGCAATGCACATGACCGCTGCGGCGCACAGCCCGACCCATTTGGGTACCCGCGCTCACTATGGGGGTTCAGACTCCGGAGAGGCTCCTACAGCCCAAGCACAATATCATTGTAACATTCGCTGCGGCGTACATCCCGATCCACAATCAGTCCAATTATATGCATGCAAGCCACACGGGCACAGTCAAACTTACCAATTTCAGTTCCAATTATCATAAATTATAAATTAAGTGGTTAAAACCTTAGAATTTACTAGCCATTTCGAGGCAGTATTTAACTCAGGACTGATATCATGAAAACATGCTAAACATCATGGAAACAGTGATAATAATCCCTACGGGATCCAAATAATCGGCATACAGCCCAAATATAACCATAACCATCCAAGCAGGAGGTTTGTCAACTAATTTCTAGCCAATAACACAGTACGAACATCATTCGGTAGGACTAAGCCATAGTCCCCAATCACAATCGACCCCGCACTCACCGTAGAGTACGTGTCTCGCCTCAATATAGCGTCACAGTGTGATATACCGGGGTTTCAAACCCTCAGGTCATCATCTACATCTATTACTCACCTCAAGCCGGCCACAAGACTAGTCCGCTATGCCTTTTCCTCTCGAATTCGCCTCATCGCGCATCGAATCTGGTCAAAACCACAACGAATATATTACAATAGGCTAATGGAACATAACCCAATTGAAAGAACTCGAAAAACACCCAAAAAGAC
Organism: Nicotiana glauca; assembly: GCA_026770625.1. Lineage (NCBI taxonomy): Eukaryota > Viridiplantae > Streptophyta > Magnoliopsida > Solanales > Solanaceae > Nicotiana > Nicotiana glauca. Next base: position 6,846 of record MU768711.1, read on the forward strand.
GAAGTTGGAAAAACCCGAGCCCCAGGCCCACTTCTCAAAAAATTACAAAATTTACATCACTGGAATCCTCGTCTCGCCACGAGTCCGTACATATAAAATACACAAGAATCGGAGTTCATTTAACCCCTCAAATCATCAATTCAAACCTTCTTAGGTTTCAAGCCCTAACTTCCATTTTTACCCTTTAATTCCTTGAAATTCCGTGATCAATTCATGTTTTTACACCATAATAACATAATACGAGTCCAAATATTCATACCTGATGAAATCCCTTCGAATCCTCTTCAACATCGCCCAAAAACCCACTTGTTCGAAGTCCAAAATGTTTTTCTTCTTTTCCAAGTTTGTGAACACTGTTCACTATAACACAGGCTCGTTTTCCGCTTCTGCAGCCCTTTTACCGCACCTGTAGTACCGCTTACGCGACAAAATTGACCGCTTATGTGATCTCACTTAAAACCACTGGGATCGCTTTTGCGATCCAAACACTGCTTATGCGGTTTCCCCTCGACCGCTTCTGCGGTCTAAAATCCGCTTATGTGGACCCGCTTACGCGTCCAACCTTCCGCTTATGCGGAACTCCCCTGGGCCACTGACGATCGCTTCTGTGGCTCCCCCTCCGCATCTGCGGAACCGCTTAAGCGGCTCCTTTTCCGCAGATACGGAAATACCAGAAGACAGAAAAATTTGACTGCAACAAAGGCTTCAAACTCCCGTTTAACCATCCGAAATAACCCGAGGCCCTCGGGACCTCAACCAAAAACACCAACATATCCAACAACCTTATTCAAACTTGTTCCAATCCTCAAAACACATCAAACAACGCTAAAACCAATAAAATACATCGGATTCAAGCCTAGTTTTCATCAAAACTTCCGAAATGCGCATTCAATCAAAAATCCAACCAAACGACGTCCGAATGACCTAAAAATTTGCAGACATATCCAAAATCACCTAAGAAGCTACTGCAACTCTCGGAATTCCATTCCGACCCACGGATCAAAATCTCACCTATCAACCGAAATTCGCCAAAATTCAAACTTCGCCAATTCAAGTCTAATTCTACACCGGACCTCCAAGTTCAATTCCGAACGCACTCCTAAGTCACAAATCATCCCCCGAATATAACCGAACCACCGGAATTCACATCCGAGCCCTCTAACCACATAGTCAACTTCCGGTTGACTTTTCTAAATCAAGCTTTCTTCTAAGAGGCTAAGTGCCTCATTTCCAACTAAAACCAACTCAATTCCACCCGATCAACTCAAATATCGATATTGGAACATAAAGCAACACAATATGGGAGGAAACGGGGCGGTAACTCACGTGACAACGGGCTGGGTCGTCATATCATGGTACCCAGTGTCTCTGTAATTTAACATTGGGGCAGCATTTTAACATCCCTATCAATAGTTGAGTCCTACTCCATAATAACATAGTCTTGAACTACATATGGCCTGATTCTCGTGAAACCCGAGATATGTAGGCAACTCGAAATCAGAGTTCGGTCGCAATAATTTTTTTTTTACGTCCCCTTTGCCCATTCCAACCTTGATGGTCGGGACAAAATTGGCTACTAAGTCAATATTCTTTGCCTGAAAATTCTTTCCTCGTCTCATGTCAAAGAGGGGCAGCTGTTGACATCCAATTTTGTCCCTCTTTTTTTCCAAACTATTTCTTTAAGTTTCTAATATTACTAATAATTTAGGAATAATCAGTTTACAATTCCTATCTCAAGACAAACCTGACTACTACTATTATTATTATTATTATTATTACTACTATTATTATTATTATTATTATTAATTTTATCATTCTTATCGTCTTTTGCGAAAAGTCTATCATTTCCCTTTATTTTATTAAATAGGAGTATTTATTTTAATACTTTATAATATTTACTCTTTCTCGCAATTAATATAGTTTATTTAGCAAATTTTAGCTATCATACTTGTTTTAAGGCACAAAAAATAGTTTGAGTAAAATTAACGTATTAATATTATGTAATAATATATAATATAGCTAATAAAATTATTTTAAATTTAAATAGAAGCCTAAAGAAATATGCAAGGAAGAATAAAAATGTTCAGTACTCTAGGCCCAAATTTCGGCTAATCTAGCCCATCAATTAAGTCTCCAAACTAGTCCAATCTGCCCCCACTATACTAGCCTAATCCAAAATTACCCTACTTTTATATTCTAAAATATCTCTAATTAATTAGATTGAATACTTTACCTAAATCTCATCACTCTGAGTATTTGTCCTGACTCCCTTTTACCGTTTCAGAAGACCTTTCCATTCTGCTCTCTTCTCTCTCTTTGTTCTCTACCAAATTTCACAAGACTCAAAACAAAGTTTAAATCTGCACTTTTCACTTTTTGCCATTTTTATGCAAGAAAGCTTGGGATTCTTCGCACGCGTTTCTGATCTCTCTTTTCTTTACCTCTTTGAAAATCAGAACGGCTCTTTGACTATTTTGAAGATGTAAAAATCCCGCCCAAATCAGCCCTTGAAGAACCCTAGAATCTCTCTATAAATACTGGCAATCCATACTAGCTTGAGGGAGAGCTTCAACCGCCATTTTTTTACTCCAAAAACGGAGAAATTTTAGCTTTCTTTCTTATTTCTCCGTCTCTGTTTGTTCCTGGCAATCCTTGGCATTTTTCGGCGATTTATTGCCTTACGGGTTAGTGGATTCAAGGTCTGAGATAGTCCCTTGAAGACACCCCAGTTTTACTGCCCTAAAAAAGGTCAGTTTCCTTATAATTTTTAATCTTTCAATATTTTGTTTTAGATGTAAAGTGTGTCATTTTGTTCCGGTATAAATCATGTGTGTTTTCTCTTTTTTATTTAACTATAAAAAATCGTGGCTTTGTTGTTATTTATATAACAGAATGGTGCCCATAGAATTTCGCTTCTGCTGCTTATCTATTGTTTGTATGATTAAATAAGTTTAGCTATTAGATCTGAAATTTTTTAGGTTTTTTTTATCTTAGCGATATGGCTAAAAGTAGCTGAAATATCTAAGTAAGATTAATGTATGAATGTGTTGTGTTTTTTTTAACTATTATTTTTATGCACTCTTAGACTCAAGAGTAGACAATATAATTATTCAACTCAACATAGAAGATCCCATGACAAGACATTTATAAGTGTAAATTTACTGTAATAATTGGTCGAATATGTCATTTGAAAATAATCGGTTGGACTGAATGGATTATTTATCAGTCTGCACTAGTGACCTAAAGAAAACAGCATGACGGTAGAATTTGTTGGCTCCCTTTTAGAAAGAACAGCCTCGGATTTATGTTCACTTAAATATTTGAACTATATCAGTTAAGATTATGATATAAGAAGTCTGTATTTCGATGAACTAGTAGATAAATAGAGTAAAGTTAATTTGTCTTTTCTTTGGAATTTACTGTCGCTACCCTATGAATATTAAATTTCTTACATTTCTGTTAAACCCATGACTTGAATATGTTCTCCCATGTTTGAGTATGCCAAGGGTAGCGACCATGACTCATGTTCGGTGTTACAAAAATTGTTCTATGAATTTCATTGCAACTTGTTGAATTGGTTTCATTTTATGTAGCCGCAACCCTATTATTTCCTTCCATGTTATAAGTTTATCTTAAGGAAGAAACTTATCTAACTGTTAAGAATAGGGATTCATATTATGTATTTTCTCTTCATGACTTACCATGGCAATAGCATTTGACAGTGCTCATAGTGAAATAAACCTTAGCTAGAAGCATGTGATGTTTGAAACATTGCTTACATATCCTATTTCGGTGTTAGCATTTATTTATTAAAATTTGAAAATAACCTTAAAAGGGGCTTAAAACACATATTTATAAGTCTTAAAATTACTAGTGTTTGTTCCATGATTTGTTGAAACATAGTAATTATATAGTCATAGGCTTAAAATATTGAATACTTTTGTGGTTTGGTTTATCGTGAGAATATCTGGGAGTGTCTTTAAGTAAGAAGAAATGAGATGTTAATATTATAGATCATTTAAATAATTTCAATACTAAAATGATTGATGCTTGCTTTGTTTCTGCTATTATATTTTAGTTTTTACCTTCTCTGTAGCACTTCTAGAAATAGCCGTCTTTCATTCTAATTTTTGTTTTGTTCTTTTTTTGTGCATATGTACTTGGAGAAAAACATGGAGTTTTAATGTGAGACTCCCATACCCTAGCATGGAGTCATCACATGGCATCTCCCTTAGAGTGCACCTGATAGAAAGAAAACAAGCAAAATGCTTGGGGGCGTTTATGGCGTGTTTCTTATCTTCTCTTTATTTTATGATTATTTTATTTAATTTCTTGATGTCTCCTGACTTATTTGGTATTTGTGTTTATATCACGCTTAACATGGGTTTGAAGATTGAGTCTATTTAATTATATCTTTTTCTTAGCTAGCAAACAGGGTACCTATTTTATCATATAGTATTTACCTCTACATCGAAACTTCAAAACAGTAATTGGACACTTTCACAGGTCATTAAAATGAAACATCCTTTCTAACATTATCAAGTTGAGATTTTATTTTATATAATTAATATGCTTAGATTCAGTGGAGTGTTTTTCTAGAAGTCCAAATAAAAATTGCTTTTCTTTAACAAGTAGGAAGACCTGTCTCTAAGCGTTTCCTTTGAGAATTATTTTAAATTATTGCTTCTATCATGTCAAAATTGATCTATTAAATATTTTCCTCAAATCATCAGATTTCTTAATGGACTTAAACATTTTCCTTAAGGTATAAGTAGTTAAGTTCCACAGAAGTTAGCCAATGCTGAAATCGAATACTCTCTTGTTTTTCTATCGAGACATAGTTAGCTATACATTAATACTTTAGCATAATATTTTTATTTTTATTAATTAACCTAAGTTTGGCTGGTTAACCGTAGTTAATGGATCATATAGGGTGCCTTCATCACCTTCCCTATAGGATTAATTAGAATCCTTACCTAGGATGTCTAAGGTTAAATAAACCATAAAACAGAGTTAACTTTAAGCATTATTTCGCTAAAATTGGTGTCCTAATTCACCATTAAAATAATTAGGTGGCGACTCTTTTAATTAAACCTGCAGAATTACCAATATGTTATACTCTAATTTGACCCGTGTTAAAATGGGGTATAACACTATTCCTGCTCGTATCGAGGTTGTTGCCTCCGACTCAGTCATTACAGGTATTATACTAGTTTGTCACAGAGAGGCATCGATTTTATTCGATCTGGGCTCTACTTATTCTTATGTGTCTTCTTACTTTGCTCCGCATTTGAGTGTACCTCGGGATTCTTTGAGTGCCCATGTTTATGTTTTTACTCCTATGGGGGATTCTCTTATTATGGATCGCGTTTATTGGTCATGTCTGGTTACTATTTGTGGTTTTGAGACCAAAGCGGATTTCTTGTTACTCGGTATGATTTATTCTGATATTATCTTGGGCATGGACTGGTTGTCGCCCCATTTTGCTATTCTTGATTGTCACGCCAAGACCGTGACGCTGGCTATGCCAGGTATTCTGCGTGTTGAGTGGAGTGGTACTTTAGATCACACTCCCAGTAGAGTTATCTCTTTCCTTAAAGCTCAGCGTATGGTTGAGAAGGGGTGGTCCGCGTATTTAACTTATGTGAAAGATGTCAGTGCTGATACTCCTTCTATTGATTCAGTCCTAGTGGTACGGGATTATCCCGATATGTTTCCAGCTGATCTTCCGAGCATGCCGCCTGATAGAGACATTAATTTTGCCATTGATCTGTTGTCGGGCATTCAACCCATTTCCATTCCTTCGTGTCGTATGGCTCCTCCTGAGTTGAAGGAGTTGAAGAATCAGTTACAGGAATTGCTTGATAAGGGTTTTGTTCGACCCAGTGTTTCACCGTGGGGTGCTCCTGTCTTGTTTGTGAAGAAAAATGATGGTTCTATGCGTATGTGTATTGGTTATCGCCAGTTGAACAAGGTTACAGTGAAGAACCGTTATCCTTTGCCTCGTATTGATGATTTATTCGACTAGCTTCAGGGCGCATAGGTGTTTTTTAAGATTGACTTATGCTCAGGTTACCATCAGTTGAAGATTCGGGAGCCAGATATCCCGAAGACTGCCTTCAGGACTCGGTATGGTCATTATGAGTTCCTTGTTATGTCATTTGGGCTGACCAATGCCCCAGTAGTTTTTATGCATTTGATGCACAGTGTGTTCATGCCATATCTCGAATCGTTTGTTATTGTTTTATTGATGATATTCTGGTGTATTCCCGGACTCGGGAAGATCATGAGAGGCACCTGAGGACCGTGCTTCAGACCTTGAGAGAGAAGACATTATATGCAAAGTTCTCAAAATGTGAGTTTTGGTTGAGTTTCGTGGCATTCTTAGGCCATGTATTATTGAGTGAGGGCATTCGGGTGGATCCAAAGAAGATAGAGGTCGTGCAGAGTTGGCCCTGGCCGTCTTCAGCTATAGAGATTCGCAGTTTCCTTGGTTTGGCGGGCTACTACCGTAGTTTTGTAGAGGGATTTTCATCGATTGCGGCCCCTATGACTAGATTGACCCAAAAGGGTGCACTATTTCAGTGGAAAGAGGAGTGTGAGGCGAGCTTTCAGAAGCTCAAGACAGCTTTGACTACAGCCCCAATTTTGATATTGCCTACCAGTTCGGGGTCTTATACTGTCTATTGTGATGCCTCGAGAGTTGGCCTCAGAGCGGTGTTGATGCAGGACGGTAGGGTGATTGCCTACGCATCCAAACAGTTGAAGATACATGAGAAGAATTACCCTGTCCACGACCTTGAGTTAGATGCTATTGTTCATGCCTTGAAGATCTGGAGTCATTATTTGTACGGTGTGCCTTGTGAGATCTATACTGACCATCAGAGTTTGCAGCACTTGTTCAAGCAAAAGGATGTAAATTTGCGCCAGAGGAGCTGGTTAGAGTTGCTGAAGGACTATGATATTACTATTCTGTATCACCTGGTCAAGCCCAATGTGGTGGCGGATGCCTTGAGTCGCCAGGCGGATAGTTTGGGGAGTTTGGCATATTTACCGGCTTCAGAAAGGCCTTTGACAATGGATGTTCAGGCCTTAGCCAGCCAGTTTGTGCGATTGGATCTTTCGGAGCCCAGTCGGGTTCTAGCTTGTGTGGTTTCCCGGTCTTCTTTATTTGATCGTATCAGGGTACGGCAGTATGATGACCCTCATTTGCTTGTCCTTAAGGACAAGGTTCAGCATGGTCATGCCATAGATGTGACCATTGGAGATGACATGGTATTAAGGATGCAGGGTCAGATTTGTGTGCCCAATGTTGATGAGCTTCGAGTGTTGATTTTAGTAGAGGCCCATAGTTCGTGGTATTCTATCTATCCGGGTCCCGCAAATATGTATCAGGACTTGAGGTAGCACTATTAGTGGAGGCGGATGAAGAAAGATATAGCTGGTATGTATCTAGATGCCTCAACTACCAGCAGGTGAAGTGTGAGCACCAGAGACTGGGCGGTTTGCTCCAGCAGATAGAGATTCTGGAGTGGAAATGGAAGCGCATAACCATAAACTTTGTATATGGACTCCCACGGACCTTGAAGAAGTTTGATGTCATTTGGGTTATTATGGATCGGCTGACCAAGTTCGCTCATTTCATTCCTTTGTGTACCACTTATTCATCGGAGTGGTTGGCGAAGATTTATATTCGGGAGATCGTTCGTCTGTATGGTATTACAATTTCTATTATTTTAGACATAGGTACAAAGTTTACATCGCAGTTCTGGAGATCCGTGCAGCAGGAGTTAGGTACTCGGGTGGAGTTGAGCACAACATTTCACCCGTAGACGGACGGACAGTCCGAGCGTACTATTCAGATTCTTGAGTATATGTTCCGTGCATGTGTGATTGAGTTTGGAGGGTCTTGGGATCAGTTCTTACCATTGGCGGAGTTTTCTTACAACAACAGTTATCAGTCCAGCATTCATATGGCGCCCTATGAGGCTTTATATGGTAGGAGGTGTAGATCTCCGGTAGGTTGGTTTGAGCCGGGTGAGGCCAGGATATTGGGTACAGAGTTGGTTCAGGACGTATTGGAGAAATTTAAGATGATTCAGGATAGACTCCGTACAACCCAGTCCAGACAGAAGAGCTACGCGAATAGGAAGGTTCGTGATGTTTCATATATGGTTGGAGAGCGGGTTCTGCTTCGGGTTTTGCCTATGAAGGGCATTATGAGATTTGGGAAGAAAGGAAAGTTGAGTTTGAGATTTATTGTCCCTTTTGAGGTATTGAGGCGTGTTGGGGAGGTTGCTTATGAGCTTGCCTTACCTCCCAGCTTGGCAAGAGTTCATCCGGTATTTAATGTTTTGATGCTCCGGAGATATCACGATGACTCGTCGCATGTGTTGGATTTTAGTTCAGTCCAGTTGGACAAGGATCTATCCTATGTTGAGGAGCCAGTGGTTATATTGCACAGGCAGATCAGAAAGTTGAGGTCAAAGAACATTGCTTCAGTAAAGGTTCAATGGTGGGGTCAGCCGGCCGAGGAGGCGACCTAAGAGACTGAGCAGGATATGCGCAGCAGTTACCCTCATCTTTTCACTACTTCAGGTATGTCTTTATACTCGTTCGAGGATGAACGAATGTTTAAGTGTAGGAGGATGTGATGACCCGGCCGGTCGTCTTAAGAATTAATGCCCCAATCCCATATTAATTTCTTTCCCCAAGTCTATTTATGCTAATTTGATTTGCCGGGATGTTCGGTTTTGAGTTTCGGAGAGTTTTGGGACACTTAGTCCCTAAATGAGAGCTTAAGTGTTGGAAAATGGTCCATAGTCAGAACAGTGTGAAGACGGCCTCGGAACGGAAATTCGATGGTTCTGTTATCTCTGTTAGGTGATTTTGGGGTCGGGAGTATGTTCGGAATGTGTTTTGGAGGTCCGTAGCTGATTTAGTCTTCTAATGCCGAAGTTTTAATTTTTGAAATTTCCGGTCCGATAGTGAAAATTTGATCCGAGGGTCGGAATGGAATTCCTGAAGTTGCAGTAGCTATGTCATATCATTTGGGATGTGTGTGTAAAATTTCAAGTCATTCGGACAAGGATTAGTTAGGTTTTTTATCGAAAGCGTGTTTTGATAGAATTTGAAGTCCTTAGGCTTAAATCATTGGTTAATTCGAGTTTCTGATGTTATTTTAGGTGGTTTAAGGATTGGTACAAGTTTGAAAGAGGTATTAGGTGTTGTTGGTACTTTTGGTTGAGGTCCCACGGGCTTCGGGATGATTTCAGATGGTTGACGGAAAGATTTTTGAAGTTGAGAGATTGTAGACTTTGATGCTTCTGATATTTTTACATCTGCGGTTTGGGGACCGCAGATGCGGCTAAGTGTACCTCAGATGTGGATTTATGGGTGGCCTTTAGGTTCCGCAGAATCGGTTTCGCAACTGTGGAAGAAGAACCGCAGATGCGACATATGTTCCGCAGAAGCGGGACCGCAGATGCGGAATTTACTGGCCAGAAATAGTGATTTCGAGGGTTTAGTTTCAAAAATTAGAAAAATCAAATTGGAGCTCGGGAGAGAGCGATTTTGAGAGGGATTTGAAGAGGAGATCATTGGGTAACGATTCCTTAACCCTTTCTAGTTATATTCCATCAATATTTAGTTAATTTCATCATCTAATTTCGGATTTTAAATGAAAAATGGGTAAACACTTCATAGACCTAATTATTGAGATTTGAGTGAGTGTTTGACCTCCGATTTGAGAGATTTTTATATGGTTAGACTCGTGAGAGTACGAGGGTTCTGAAAATGTTAATTTCATCCGATTTCGAGACGTTGGCTTGAGGGGTGTTTTGGTCATTTTTCCTAATTTTGTATCTTAGCTTTAAATTAAATAGTATAATCAGTTTCTTGAGATGTTATTTACGATATGTAATTGAATCGAATATATTTGGGACATTTGGAGTCAGATACCCATGACAAACGTGTGGTTTTGGGTTGATTTTGGAGCCAGTATGAGGTAAATGGCTTGTCTAACATCGTGTGGGGGACCTTTCTCCATAGGATATGATATTTGGTAATTGAATGCCTTGTACATAAGGTGACGAGCACGTACTTGAGCTAATTATTGAAAATCCGATTTTACTTTAAATATTTAGATTGAGTTTCTTCCTTATCTGCTTTATTCTAATTGCAATTATAGCCTGTGTTAGTAAGAAAAGCATGCTTAGTTGGTCTAAATTGCATATTTGCTCAAGTTTCTTTGTTTGTACTATGTGAAGCATGTTAGGCTAGAACTACCTGTTGCCTTGTATCTTTGACTTTCATTTCTGGATATCTTCTTGCTGTGACTGCGTATTTACATTGGGACTACGGATGTGGGATTCCGGTAGCTACCCCCTTGTTTGTTTACTTTGGGACTACGGGTTAGATCCCCTTGTACCTTTACTTTGGGACTACAGGTTAGATTCCCGGTAGACCCCTCTGCACTTTGACAGCTGGACTACGGGATGGTTTCTCGGGAGATCCTTGGACAGTTGATGAAAGGGACTACAGGACGGTATCCTGGGAGATCCTCGTTGTTGGTATTAACATTGATCTATTTTACTTTGTGTTATCTTATTCTCTGAGTGTTAATTGTTGCCTTGTATAATGTGTCTTACTTCATAGCTGTACTCATTATTTTTGTTATTTCATGTTGTTGCAAGATTTATTATTATGTTTATTCTCAGTAGGGCCCTAGCCTTCCTCGTCACTACCCAACCAAGGTTAGGCTTGGCACTTACTGAGTACCGTTGTTGTGTACTCATGCCCCTTCTGTGCATGTTTTTCATGTTCAGATCTAGGTAGCTCTACCAAGGCGTATCATCCTCGAGGCGGAGAGATCTAACAGAGACTTCGAAGTACATCTGCCACGTCCGCAGACCAGGAGTCTCTATCTTATTCTAGCTTTAGCAGTTAGCTTTTCCTTTCGTAATATTGTTTTAGACATTCCGGAGTTAGAGCAGTGTATTACCTTCTATTAGCTTGTGTTACTGTGAGTTTCTGGGTTTTGAGATGATATTGTAGACTTCCGCGCTATTGAGTTATGTATGCCGAGCGGCATTTATATAAAATTTTCCTTCTAGTTTGTTTAGTTTAATTATTTGTTTCTGCAAGTTATGTTATTTTCGCATTGTTAGGCTTACCTAGTCATAGGGACTAGGTGCCATCACGACATGTTCACGGAGGGCGAACTGGGGTCGTGACATATATAAGGTTAAATTTCAATTTATGAAGCAACAACAAGAAGCATGGAGAAAGAATATTAAAGATACTAAATTTAATCCTTTAAAGGACATGAAACATTTAAAATCATTAAGCTTAAGTGAATCAAGATTAAACATTTTTGTAATCTATGTAAAAATAAAATGTTGCTAATGATCTTGTGTTGAAATCTTAGGTTGCTTATTCTAAATTAGAATGAAAAAAAAGGTCTCACACTAATTAAAATAAGTTTCTAATAAGGTGTTAATAAATATTGCATTAAAATCTTAGGTTGCTTATTCTCTATGGACTGAAATTAGCACCTTCATAAGTTCACTTTTACTAACTCTTTTGGTATTCATTGAGAAAACTTTTTTTAATTAATTATGTTCTTTGTTCAATCTTACTCATCTTTACCAGTAATATTTTCAAATATTTTCCAATAATATTTAAATAATTGCTTACTATTTTATATTAACGTATTTATATTAGAAGCCCGAAGGCCTTTTTTTTAACACTAAGTTTCTCCTTAAAATATTCTAACACTCTGTAGGTAAACAATGTTTGGAAGTTATGCTAACTTATAATTTTTTTAACAATATATAGGTAAATTATCCAAATAATGGTGTAAATTAATTTTTAAAAGATATATCTTGGGGACCTGTGCTTGAGGTCACAATAATGTCTAAGTACGTTGTGAATGGTTGTAAGTTTCATAAAGAGGATAGCTCTAAAAATAAAAATAGCAACAACAGTGGGGTGTGGGTTCAAGGTGGTGATGGCAACCAAGATGGAGATATTGATTATTATGGTGTGCTCAAAGAAATAATTGAACTAGAATATATAGGTTGGCCATTTAAGAAATTGATACTCTTTAGATGCAAGTGGTTTGACCCACATCCAACAAGAGGTACAAGAGTACACAATCAATACAACATAATTGAGGTTAATCATACGAGGGAGTATGATCGTTATGATCTTTTCATAATTGCACATAATGTTAGGCAAGTGTATTATGCTCCTTATCCATTGCGGCAGAATAAGTCCGATTGGTGGGTTGTAATAAAAACTAAGTATATGGGTAGGGTGGAAGTCGAGAATGTGTTAAATGTTACATATCAAAACGATAGTGTTTACCAAATAGTGGACGAAGTTTTAGAAAATGATTTAGAACATCCTGAACACATATTGGAAGAAGTTGATATAAATGAAGTAAGAATTATAGAAAACAAGGAAGAATAATCAACTGATGAAGCTCAAACTAGTGAGGAAGAAGAATTCTCGGATGAGGAACAATACGTCGGAGCTTTAAAAAGTTGGTTTGTTTAATAACTCTCGTTTATAGATAGTTTCTTTATATGTTTCAATCTAAATATGTATTATATTATGCAGATGACAGGCAAGGGTCGAGGTAACAATGACCCTACTGGTTCTCGGGGTCGAGAAAAGGCTAGGAAACCAAAGAGGAGGGTACAAGATAATAATCAATCTTTTCTACCCTCTTCAGAGATGCCTATGCATATGCGTATGTCTTTGCCTCCACCCCAGGGCTATTCTGAGTTGCCACAACATTACGAGCCATACACCTTCGTGTAGACACCAGGTCTTTCATCACATGGCCATAGAGCTATACGTCTGACATACAATCCACCTGTCTCACGGCCACGCGGATCGCACCCATCTGTATCACATGGATCACATCAATCCATTTCACATCCATATGGATCACAACCATCAGTGTCACAGCCACTTGGGTCACAACTATCAGTGTAACAGCGACTTGTGGGCCATCCAGCTATGTCGCAGTAATAGGGATCGCAGCCATCTTCATCAGGGACTCCATCTATTTCAGGCCTTTGCATGCGAGATACTAGCTCTGACCCCCCTACACCTTCCACACATGCCTCTGATATATATGTTTCGGACGGTGATGCTGATGATGACGAGGAGGTGCATTAATGATGAATATGGCAGGATCATTCTAGTCTGAGGGTGATGGGTAAGAGTTATTTGTTATTTTTATGTTTGTTGTATTGTACTGTTTTTACTAAGATATTAATGTATTTTTTTATTAAATTGCAGGTTCATCCCTAGTAATATTACTACAAGGATAATCACCAAAGCCACCAGAAAGCTTTATGATGGCCCTTATACGACTTGGAGTGAATTCCCATTCTCGCTGAAGGAGCAAATTTTCAATCAATTTAAGGTATAAATATTCTTTTAAGCAGTATAATTATTTATATTTATTATATTTTCATATAATACTTACTTTTTGAAATATAGTACAAGTGTGTATGGGAACACCGCTTTAGCCGAAAGTGGCTGCAAACTTTCATCTCAAAGCTCGCAAGCGGTTGTCGCATTGTTTCTCCAAAGCTAGAAAGTTAAACCTAAAGCCTGACTGGTTGCTTTAGAATTTATGGGAGGATTTGCAAAGGCAATGGCTTACCGCAAAGTTCTTAGAGAAGAGAGAAAAAGGAAAGAAAGCTCACACATCTGAGAAGGGAGGATCCTTGCACACTGGAGTTACGATCAACCTAGGGACAATAAAAATAAGAATGGTACGTAATTACTTAATTTATTTTAATTTTCAAAATATATATATTCTCTTTATTAACTAAAATTTATGAGTTTTCAGGAAAAGTGGGGCATCCGATGAGCCATGATGAGCTATTCAAGGAGACTCGTATTGTAAAGAAGAAAAAAGAGACGGATCAAGAAAGATGGGTCGAGGGCCGAGCCTCGACTGTACATGTATGTTTTCACTTTTCATTAAGTACTTTGATTTACTTTTATATAAATTTTGAAATACTAATTCAATGTAATTTTTCTTATACGGTCGCTTCACAGCTGAACTGCAAGAATTCATATGCAGTCAGCCACCTAATGAATCGGGCGAGCCAATCCAACCTTCGGATGAGGATGCTGAAAGAATATAGACGTAGGTTGCTGGCGGTCCAAAATGGGAGAAGGTATACGGGCTTCCTACTAAGAAATTCTATCGCTATAAGTGTGGAATACAAGGAATAAGGACTTTCTCGCAAGTCGAGCTACTTGATGGTGATAGACTCTCCGTTATGCGGGAGACTGTGATAAAGCTCACATCCGATATAGAAGCGGCCAAGGAAAGAGAAAAGCTTAAAGATGCTCAGTTCACTAGAGCAGATCAAATCTCTCCTAACTTCTGGCTCTTTTCCGATTCCCCGGTCTCATGAGTCGTCGCCAGAGGCTCGCCTTCTCCGTGCTCATTATTCCCGTCCTCCAAGTGCTCCTTCCTCCCATCCTCCCCATGATCGTTCTTCCCATTCTCGACAAGTACACCCTTCTGGATACCGTCTTGGTGATGAAAGTTCATTAGACGGTGATGATAATGATGTACAAAACAATCCTTGACTTTTATATACTTTGAACTAGACAAATACAATCGGTTTCAAATGTGCTTGTAATAACAATTAACTTAGTTTGGTTAGCTTAATGTGTTATTTCTATTGAACTTTATACTTTGTTGTTGTTATTGCTGTTGTTTATTATTGTTGTTGTTGTTGTTGTTGGCATAAAATGCCTGTTTAGAAATTTTGGTATGCTGGCAAGTGGTGTAGCTGCCAAAACAGGCAATTTTTGCTAAAATTATACCTAGAAAAGCGACCAACTTTGGTGCTAGTTGGTCGCTTTTCTCTTTAAAAAATTAATTTTTTGGGCAATAGCGACGAAGCTTGGTCTCGAAATATCCCAGATTTCTCAAAAAGCGACAAACTTTGGGCGCTACTATGGTAAAAAAATATATTTTCTGAAAAATAACGACCAACTCTGGTCGCTTATGTATAAAAAATAATTAAATTCTTGAAATTGGCGACCAATGTTGGTCGCTTATGTTTAAAAAACTTTTAAAAATTATAAAAATAGCGACCAACTTTGGTCTCTATTTTCCAAATTTTATATAATATTTTATTTACAGACCAAAGTTGGTCGCTATATTTTGATTAATAATAAATAATAAAAAATATAATTTAAGAATCGAGACCAACTTTGGTCGCTAAAATTATATTATTAAAATAATAAAGCGACCAAAGTTGGTCGCTATATTTTGATTAATAATAAAAAATATAATTTAAGAATAGAGACCAACTTTGGTCGCTAAAACTATATTATTAAAATAATAAAGCGGCCAAAATTGGTTGCTATATTGTTTAAACGGAATATTTGGTCCTTTTACCTTAGACACCAAAGTTGGTCGCTAATTAGCGACCAACTTTGGTCCTAAGGTAAAGGGACCAGCAAAATATCGATCAGCCCTGTTTGGTCGCTTTTTGCCCTGTAAGTGACCAACTTTGGTCACTTTTTGTGGTCGCTTTTTTTGAATTTCTAGTAGTGATAATTCTTGACGCGTCAAACGAAATGAGTGCACGTACGTGTTACTCGTTTTAAGATAATTCCATAATTATAATTAATCAAGTAATTAAAAGCGGTAAAAGGTAAAATACACTTAGGTTCTATAACATGTAATTAAATAATTCAACTAAGCCAGGTATGATTAGGGTGACCATGCTAAAGCCACGGAATCCGGGAGTGCCTTACACCTTATCCTAGGTTAATAAAATTCCTTACCCAATTTTTTGGTTTTTGCAGACTTGAAACAGAGTCAAATTTCCTCGATTTGGAATTTAAAATAAACCGGTTACTTGAGACACCATAAATTATCTCAAGTGGCGACTTTGAATAAAATAAATAATTTTATTTCGATTATGTCACTTAAAGTGAAAAAACTCCCTATCCTCTCGGAAAAAATAAGGTTTGACAGTTCTGGCGACTCTGTTGGGGATAAGAACCCATAACCTCTGGTTCAGGGTTCAGAATTTGAGCTTATAATGTAATATGTACTTGGATTTATTATTTTTTTATATTACTATGTTTGTGGGCCTAATGTGCTAATAACCGCTCATTTACCGATTTGATGTTATCTGAACTGTATTAAACTGTCTTCTTACGCCTCCCTTGTGAGTCTTTTAAAAATATGGTGCATACATGCGCGTGGCCTAATTTTTTGTTAGAGGTCATATCAAATAATAACAATTATGGATCAGCAACTAGGTCGGGTAGACTTTCGTGCTTCCGGCACATTGCCCCCACCTCGGCTCGAGCTGTCCACTTGGGTAAGCCATGTTTAGAACATACCCCATGATTTTTAAACCTAGAATAACATAGCCTCATGTCAGATCCCTATTAGGAATGTTTGTTTGTATCACGTGCATTTGACTTAGGGGACTCAACACAAGAGTTGGGTCCGCCTAGAACATGTGTATTCGAAACTAAAAAAACTATCCTGATGTATCTTACGTGCTGCTTGTACATTTGTTTGATCTGGTTTATATGTTGACTAGCTTTTAGAATATGGAAAGAAAATTGAAACAAAACAAGAGAAAAAAAAATAACAGAGTGAAATTCACCTGGTTCTCATCATAATCCATGTGTTAAAAAATCGAACTGTGTATGATTTCACTCAAAAGGTGTTGAAAAATAGACTAAGATTTTGAGATATTCTCTACTTTATGGACCAAACTACACGGGTCTGATTTTCACTAGATGTGAGATACATAGACAAATCTCATCGGTTCCGGCCCCAATTTCTAAAAATTCAAAAATATTTTCCTTTAATTCCTTATTTAGAGGTCTTTCCTTAGATAATTCAAAGAAAAAAAATATTTTAAACCAAAATAGAAATTTCCTCTTTACGAAGTCTTTCATATAAAAAAAGATTAAAAAAAAAAGAGAAAAGTCAAAAATTAAAATCCAAATACGGGTTTCCTTTATTTTGAAGTATTTTTTCCAAAAATTCCAAAAAAAAAAGAAATAAAAATCCAAAAATATTCTTTTTCTTCTTTAAAAGTCTTTCTTTCGTAAATGTCATAACAATTTGAAAAATTGAAGTTCAAAAATATTTTCATTTTTCTTTAAAAGTACTTTTGTAAATTTTAAAAAAATACCTCCGAAACCCAAAATATTTTCTTAAAAGTCCCTCTATAAAAAATTAAGAGGCACCTTCAAAAATCCAAAAATATTTTCTTTCTTTTAGAAGTCTTTCATTCAAAAAAAAATCAAAAATCATAACCAAAAAATTCAAAAATATTTTGTTTCTTGTTTAGAAGCATTCCTTTCAAAAATTTCAAAAAAAAAAAAAGAAATCAAAGCCAAAAATCCAAAATAGTTTCTTTCTTCTTTGGAAGCCTTTCTTTAATTTCGAAAAATCAATCAAAATAAAAAATCAAAAAAATATTTTCTTTCTTTTTTAGAAGCCTTTCATTCAAGAAAAAAGATAAATTTTAAAAATATATATGTTCTTCTTTCCAAACATTTTAATTGTCTAAGTGCCATAAAAAAGAGAGTTAGTTTATTTACTCCACTCATGATTTTCACGAACTACGCAATGATCTGATTCATCCGGCATCATGATACGTAGTCAATCCCCATCTTATATTATCCAGGAAAGGCCAATGTGGTGGTCGGTGCTTTGAGTAGAAAGTCAGCCAGTATGGATAGTCTTGCGTATATTTCGGTCGGTGAGAGACCACTGCGTTGGATGTTCAGGCTTTGGCCAATTAGTTTGTGAGGTTGGATGTCTCTGAACCCAGCCGTGTGTTAGCTTGCACAGTCGCTCGTTCTTCATTATTTGAGCGTATCCGAGATCAACAATATGATGATCCTAATCTTTGTGTTCTTAAAGACACGGTGCAACATGGAGGTGCCAAGCAGGTCGCATTGGGAGATGATGGAGTATTGAGGATGCAGGGTCGAATTTGTGTGCCTAATGTGGATTTGCTCCAAGAGTTATTATAGAGGAGGCCCATAGTTACCGGTACTCTATTCATCCGGGCGCTACTAAAATATATCAAGATTTGCGACAGCATTATTGGTGGAGGAGGATGAAGAAGGATATTGTTGCATATATGGCTCGGTGTTTGAATTGTCAGCAGGTAAAGTACGAGCATCAGAGACCTGGTGGTTTGTTCCAGAAGATTGAGATTCTTGAGTGGAAGTGGGAGCATGTCACTATGGACTTTGTTGTTGGACTCCCATGGACTAAGAGGAAGTTCGATGCAGTGTGGGTTATTGTTGTTAGGTTGACGAAGTCAGCACATTTCATTTTTGTGCTAGTCTCTTATTCTTCCGAGAGGTTAGCTGAGATCTATATCTGGGAGATTGTTCGTCTTCATGGTGTGCCCGTGTCTATCATTTCTGACCGAGGTACGCAGTTTACCTCACATTTCTTGTGGGCAGTTAAGCGCGAGTTGGGCACCCGAGTCGAGTTGAGCATAGCATTTCATCCTCAGATGGATGGGCAGTCCGAGCGTACTATTCAAATTTTGGAGGATATGCTCCGAGCTTGTGTTATTGAATTTGGAGGCTCGTGGGATCAAATTTTGCTTTTAGCGGAGTTTTCCTACAATAACAGCTACCAGTTGAGCATCTAGATGGCTCCTTTTGAGGCTTTATATGGTAAGCGGTGTCAGTTGCCGGTTGGATGGTTTGAGCCAGGAGAGGCTCGATTATTGGGTACGGACCTGGTACAGGATGCCTTGGACAAGGACAAGATTATTCAGGATAGGCTTCGTATAGATCAGTCCAAGCAAAAGAGTTATGTCAACCGTAAGGTTCGTGATGTGGCCTTCATGGTCGGCAAGCGAGTATTGCTACGGTGTCGTCTATGAAGGGTGTGATGAGATTTTGGAAGAGGGGCAAGCTTAGGCCTAGACTCATTGGCCCGTTTGAGATTCTTGATCGACTTGGAAATGTTGCTTACAAACTTGCGTTGCCACCGAGTTTATCAGACGTGCATCAGTATTTCATGTGTCCATGCTTCGGAAGTTTCACGGCGATCCATCCCACAAGTTAGACTTCAGCACTGTCCTATTGGACAAGGACTTGTCCTATGGGGAGGAGCCAGTAGCTATTCTAGAATGGCAGGTTCGTTAGTTGAGATCGAAGAGTTTCCCTTCTGTTCGTGTTCAGTGGAAAGGTCTGCATGTTAAGGTAGCGACCTGGGAGTCTGAATCCGATATGCTGAGCTGATATCCCCATCTTTTCTCCGACTCAGGTACTTCTTTCTTATGTCAGTTCGAGGACGAACGGTTATTTTAGAGGTGGAGGATATAATGACCCAAAGTTCATCACTTGATTTACAAGTAAATTCTGTGTTCTGCACGGGCCGATTGTATATACGGAACGTTTTTATGTGGAAATTTGATGAAATGCTAATTTGGCCTTTGAAATTTAATTTAAGTTGACTTTGGTCAATATTTTGGGTAAACGGACCCGGATCTATGATTTGACGGACCCGAACGCGTGATTTGACAGTCCTGGAGGGTCCGTAGGAAAATATAGGACTTGGGCGTATGGCTGGAATTGAATTCCGAGGTCTCAAGCCCGACAAATGAATTTTTGAAGAAAATTGTTTAACTGAAATTTAAGAGTTTTGGAAATTTAAATGTGTTTGAATTTGAGTGTATCGGGCCCGTATTTTGGTTCTAGACCCCAGTACAGTTCTTATATGGCGTTTAAGTTGTGCCTATAAAATTTGGTAAGAAACGGAGGTCACATGACGTGATTCGGACCCTTAGTTGTAAAATTTGAAACTTTGAAAGTTCTTGAGATTTTCATTGATTTTGATGCTTAATTCATAGTTGTTGATGTTATTTTGATGATTTGATTGTACGAGCGAGTTCGTATGATATTTTAGGTTAGGGTGCATGTTTGGTTTGGAGCCCTGAGGGCTCGGGTGAGTTTTCGATAGGCCACGGAGTGAAATTGGACTTAGGAGAATTTCTGGTGTGTTGCAGATGTGTAGAAGGCCTCTGATCTCGCAAATGGGAGATCTGGCATCGCAATTGCGATGCAAGCAGGGTTCGCCATTGCGAGACTTTTGTCACAAATGCGAAGAACCCAGGGCTAGCCTTGTCTCGCAAATGCGAGGTATTCTTCGCAAATGCGAAGTCTTAAGTGCATGCCCAAAAGTCGCAAACGCGACACTTTTATCGCAAATGTGATATCGCAAATGCCATTGGTCCCTCGCAAATGCGAAGGTGACCAGATTTTCCCATGGTTGCAAATGCGACATATTCTTTGCATTTGCGAAGTCAGCAGATCTAGAAGGGGTTCGCAATTGCGACATCAGAGACTTGCTAAATGAATTTCATACGGGATTTCAACCATTTTTACAACTTTTTCAAAACCTAAACTCTCTTGGGCGATTTTCGAAAGAAAATTTCTTCTCCAAATCAATTTTAAGTCATTTCTAATTCATTTTCTTTAATCTATAATATCTTTTCACATGATTTCAATCCAAAATCAACGATTTTCATGGGAAAATTGAGTGTTTTGGGTAGAACTTAGGATTTTTAAATTTTGGGGATTTGGACCTCGATTTGAGGTCCGATTTAAAAAAAAATTATATATTTGAGTTCATGGGAGAATGAGTAATTGGGTTTTAGCTCGAACCTCGGGTTTTGACCATGTGGGCCCGACGTCGATTTTTGACTTTTTGGGGAAATTATTGGAAAACCTAATTTCATGCATTGGAATTGATTCATTTAGAATTTATTGATATCATTAAGTAACTTGTGGGATACAAGTGAATTGGTGGTGGAAACAAGAGGTAAAGCGGTAGTTGAGGCTTGGATTGTGTTCGTAGCATCGAGGTAAGTGTTTGGTCTAACCTTAGCTTGAGGGATTAGGAGTTATGTCTTATTTTCTATGTGTTAATTGTTGAGTATGACATATAGGCATGGTGACGAGTATCTATCCATCGGTGTCAAGCATGTCCGTGAGTCTTATACTATGATTAATGTGACTCCGCTTCGTGTTTTTCATGCTTTATATGATGATTTCTATTGTTGAATAAGGCTTGTGGAAGTATTAATTATAATTGAACATTATAGAGCGTTGGCTCAAGTTAAGAATTTAGTTGTAAAGTAAATGTGAAAAAGAGAAGAGGTTTATGATATTGTCTCATTTGCCGGGATATTATTGCTTTTGATATTATCTCCCTTGTTGGGATGTTACTGCTCATGATATTGTTTCCCTTTCCAGTATATTGTTGTTATGCTATTGTTCCCTTGACGGGATTTTATTGTGATGTTATTGATTCCCTTTCCCAAATTGCTTTGTGATTGTTTCTTGGATGAGGAAGAGTGTAAAGCACGAATGGTGATGTCGTGCATGATTTTGAGAGTGTTAATGTACAAAGGGTGATGGCGTGACGATATTGTGAGGTAAAAGTACGAAGGGTGATGTCGTGTCGCACGATGTACAATGTCGTGCCATGATATAAGTGATAATGCACGAAGGATAATTCCGTACCATGATTATGTGAGATAAAAACACGAAGGGTGATGCCGTGCCGGTTCTAAAGATTTTTTATGGTGAGGCTGAGAGTAAAAGCACGAAGGGTGATCTCGTGCATGTGTTATTGAGTTCTTGATTCTTGTTGATAACTGAATTATGGCTCTCTTCACATTCCTCTATTGGTTTTTCTGTTGCTACTTGATATTTCCCCGCAACATGTTCCCCCCTCCTATCTTTAACTGTAAATATCTGCCTTTATTTTTCGTTGTATATGATTTAACTGCACAGGTTTATTTGGTAGTCTGGTTCTAGCCTCACCACTACTTCGTCGAGATTAGGCTAGGCACTTACCAGCACATGAGATCGGTTGTTCTGATACTACACTCTGTACTGTATGTAGATCCCAATGCTGCAGCTTTTGGACCGCAGTGAGGTTGCTGCCTTCAGTCCATCTGGCGACCGAGGTAGTCCTGCAGGAGTCCGCAAGCCTTGGCATCTCCTTCTATCTTTCCATATTGTTTCTTTTATGTATTCCAGAAACAGCTTTGTGTTTATCTTTCGGACTTCTATTTATAGTATTCCTAGACAGTCTGTGAAATTGATACCAGTTCTGGGTAGCTTATGTTATGGATTGGTATCGGTATTATTATTGAATTATTATATTTCAGTCTTCCGCTTTATTATTTTTGCTGTTTATATAATATTTATTCACAATTGTTAAGGGATTAAAAATGAAAAGGGTTAAATAATTGGAATAATTGGCTTGCCTAGCTTCACTAGTAAGCGCAATCACGACACCTGAGGTTGAAAAATTCGGGTCGTGAGAAAATTTTATCTTCATTTACAAAGAAATAAAAGGTATTCCTGAAAATATATTAGTTTAATAAATAAATTTTGAGTGATTAGTATTTTATCTTGCTATTCAAGTTTGGGAGTGGTAGAAAATCAAAATCACAAAAAAAAGAACCAATTAAATGTGTCCATTTGCCAATGATTCTTCTTTATCTTCCCATAACAAATTCACAAGCACAGTTCCTCACGTCACTTCTTAAAAAAACTTCACTAACTTGCAATTTTAACTTATTTTATATAATTGTGCACATTTGCTGCTAGGATAGTACAATATTCCCTTAATAAGAATACCCATTTTCTGACACCTAAAACTTATCCATTTCTATACCTCATAACCTCACCCACCACTCATATTTACACACACATATATAACAAGAGAGAAACGGACACAAAAATGAGAAAAGGCAAAAGAAAAACAGAAAATGAGAAGAAAAAAGACGGGAAGAGGATACTGAGGTAAACGGGAAAACATAGATGGAAAAAGACAGATTTTAAACAAGAAAGAAGTGATAAAGCAGCCCAGAAAACTCAATGTTCCACCACAAAAACTAGCCTAATATAGTCCCAACATCACCTCTTAAATCAGAGGCGGATCCACGCGGAGGGACATGGGGCACGTGCACCCATGCTCCCCTCTTTAGGTTGTGCATCACATGGATATTTTTCGGATAAAGTACTTAATTATCTACATGAGAACTCATGCTCAAAAGTGCATTTGGTATAGTGATAGTATTGTGCACCATTGACCCCTAGGTCTATTGTTTGAATCTCACTTTCATATCTTCTATCTCTTAGCCATTTTTCTATTTCTCTTTTTCGTTCTTTTCTTTTGTTCAAATCTCATGCCCTATCTTTCTTTTTTTTCTTTTTTTTCCCTATGCATTCTTCCGTTTTTGTGTTCATCCTTTGATATATCCTTGAATTAATTTTTTATTTTTATTGGATTCTTTTCCATGTTTTCTTTATTCTCTTTTTTAGTTAAATCATTGAGTTTCAAAAACTATAAAAACTGAAAATTAATTCATTTTGAATCTTTTCAATTTCAAGTTTCCTTATTTTTCATTACTCTCTTTTTTATTAGTTATTTAATTTTAATATATTGAGATGTTACTATTGATAGTTTTCCAAGTTAAATTTTAGAGAATCAAATTAAACGGTGGTCGGACAGTGGTGCATCCATCCTCCTAAAATTCTGGATTCGCTCGTCTTAAATGCCATAAAAACGCAGCAAAAAGAGCGTCAATAAAGTCAGCCATGAAAGACCCATGAATGAACACCATCCCAAACAGCCATGAAACGAGCTGAAAATTACACCAAACTCCAGCCCAGAAACGCCCCTCATCAACCCAAAAACGCAGCTGAAAACTCCATGGAAACACGGCTCAAAACTCTGTCACTCGAGTTCTCCGAAAAAGCTCTGCGCGCCAGGTCCGGTTCGTTCGAGTTCTCTTGTCGATATTCCATCTTTATAGTCAACAAATCTTCATGTATATAAGAAGGTCCGTTTTTTCCGTTTCTTAACCACATTGTTGTAATTTTCAGGTTGCCTTACTTTGTTGTTTGATTTTGCGTTTAATCCATTTGCAATTTTGGTTCCATTTCGTACTGTTTGTTGCTCTTAATATCATTTTTTTCAGTTTTATTTTAATCTTTGTTGTTTGTCTTGTTAATTGTTTGAGTTATTATTTTTCGTTGATTTTTGCTATGTTTTTGTGGAGATTTCAGTGTTTTGTTTTGCCTTTTTTGTGATATTTTTTAATCTTCAATTCATTGGGAATGTTTGTTTGTTGTTGGATTTTTTTAAAAAAAAAGGGGAATATCATTTGAATTTGGGATATGGTGAAAATGCAATTTGGGTCTAGGATAGGCCAAGAAGAAATGGGCCACTAATGTGGTGGGCTTTAGATTTTGGATTGGACATTAAATAAGGTAGTTTAGGCCTCCAATAATTTTGAATCCATACCTCATGACTTTGCAATAATCTCAAGTAGGAAAAATAATTTGTGAACACGCTATAATGCTTTAGGCGTATTTTTAGTCAATTATCGTGATTATGTACACATTTGCGTGACATAATTATGATCCAAAAAAAATAATAATCAAGGTACGTGTTCGCGTGAATTTGGATAAAAATAGTCTTTAATAATTAATAAAGCGTGATTAATTATGTACACGTATGCGTGACATAATTCTTGACGCACCGAACGAAATGAGTACACTTACGCGTGACTCGTTTTAAGATAATTCTATAATTATGAGTAATCAAGTAATTAAAAGCGGTGAGAGGTAAAACACACATAGGTTCCAAAATAGGTAATTAAACAATTTAATTAAGACATATATGATTAGAGCGACCGTGCTAAAACCACAAAATCCGGGAGTGCCTTACACCTTCGGGGGTTAACAGAATTCCTTACCCGATCTTTTTTTTTTTTTGCAGACTTTAAACTGAGTCAAACTTCCTCGATTTGGTATTTCAAATACACCGGTAACTGGGATACCATAAACTATCCCAAGTGGCAACTCAGAATAACATAAATAATCCCAATTTCGATTATGTCACTTAAAGTGGAAAAACTGCCTATCCCCTTGGGAAAAAGGAGGTGTGACACCAGGATTACTTCATCGACATCAACCATTTCCTTCATGGTCCATTGTTCTCCGTAGACCGTTTTGACTCCTTCCGGAGTGGGAAACTTTAGTGTCGTGGGTAAGGTCAAAGGCACCGCTATCATGTTGTGAACCCACGACTTCTGAACAAGGCGTTGTACCTCATATCCCCTTCGATCACGTACAATTTTTTTTTTGGTTGTCTCGACAGTGTTTACAGGAAAATTTATCTCAACCTTCATGGTTTCGCACGCCTTGTTGAATCATTTCAATAACCGGACCACTAGTACGATTTGATCTTGCAATCCTAGTTGTTTTACAATCTTTGATCTGATGATGTTGGTCGAGCTACCTGGATTAATCAACACACGTTTAACCCGAGATTTATTGATAAGTACGAATATTACTCGTGCATCGTTGTGAGGTTTTACGATACCCTCGGCGTCTTTGTCACTGAACGAGATGGCTCCTTCCGGGACGTAATCCTGGGTGCATTTTCTCTCGTGATAGAAACTTTGGTGCGCTTTATCAATAGCCCTTAGGGGACATCAACTCCCTTAATGATCATGTTGATTACGTGTTGGGGATCCTCTCATTCGACCTTTTTGCTGGCGTCCCTATTTCTGAAGTGGTTTTTGGCTCGCTCGCTTAGGAATTCTAAAAGGTGCCCGTTATTGAACAATCGAGCTACTTTTTCTCTTAGTTGTCGATAATATTTAGTCCTATGACCGTGAGTAGCGTTGTATTTGCACACCACACTATGATCCATCTGCGCGGGATCGGACTGCAGCGGTCTTGGACACTTGGCCTCCTTGATGCGCCTTATGCCTGACAGTATACTTACAGTGTCCATGTTGAAATTATACTCCGATAATCTCGGTTCTTCCCTACTCCCGAGTGACATGTCAAACCCGTTCTTGCTCATCAAGCCTTGGCTGCTTGGCCCTCGTTCATTTCTGTTGTCATTCCTTATCGAATGGCGCCCAGATCTGTTTCCTCTTTGATCCCCGCCATATGGCTGGTATCGATCTCCAATCGGCCTCAGATCCTAATTGCTGATTCTCTTAGACTTGTCATCGGTTTTGATGGGGTATACAAACCCCGAAGCGGCCCCGAGTTGGACATCATCTACTCTTATCTTCAATTGATTCATGTTGAGGATGTCAACCCTAGTGATTGCCGGGTACTCCACCAAGTTTTTCTTTAGTTGTTGAGAATACAGGGAACTTCGGGGGTTGATCCCTTGAGTAAATTCCTAAATGGCCCAATCATTTGCAGTCGGTGGTAAATCAATCTATTCCATCTGGAACCTCGACATGAACTCCCTAAGAATCTCGCTGACCCTTTGCTTGACCTTGAAAAGGTCCTACTTCCTCGTGTCGCCCTTGATGGTGCCTGCATGAGCCTTTACGAAAGCATCTTGAAGCATAACAAACAAGTTGATAGAATTCGGAGGCAAGTTGTGATACTATATTATTGCTCCCTTAGAGAAGGTTTCCTTAAACATTTTCAGTAACACCGACTCAATTTCATTATCTTCCATGTCATTCCCTTTGATTGCGCATGTATTGGAGGTTATATGCTCATTTGGATCCATAATCCTACTATACTTAGGAATGTCGAGCATTTGAAACCTCTTCGGAATCACAGCTTTGGTGCCGCGCTCGGGGGAAAGGTTTCTGAATGAACTTTTCAGAGTCGGGTCCTTTCAATATCGGCGGCTCTTCTAGGTTGATCAACCTTGGAGTTAAACGTTTCCACCTTTTTGTCGTTGGCCTGGATCTTTTTCTCTCCAGGCACCACCCATTTTGCAATGCTTCGATCATCTTCATGACCTCGAAAGTTTCCCCGGGCTCGAATTTACCCGGTTCCACGGTAACTTGTCCATCCCTTTGAGTATTTTCCCGGGATTGCTCGGGCTCAACCCTGTTAGGGGCGTGACTCTGGTTCCATAATTTCTCTATCGTCTCTTGGTGAGCTTGCAACATTTAAAAAATCAATCGCAAGCTCACCCTTTCGCCTTCACCTTTGGGATCCTCTCGAGCTGCTGACCAAGGTCCTCCACTAATGTTTTTTTGGGGATTAGTCGGTAGATTGATGTTGATAGCAATATGTGAGTTAGCATCGACCGGGTTAGAGGCTGGGAAACCATTAGATTTAACAAAGGGCACATCATTTCTAGGTATCACGTTATTATTCTCACCATGATGGCCTGGCTCAGCGTCAATATTCAAGTGAGCAGATTGAGAATTTGACATCCTTAGGCTAACCCAAAATCAAATCTTTAAAGAGCAATCTCCATATGGTGTGTTATGGAGATTCGTAGCAAATCACCACTATTATCCTTTGTCTCGGGAGGGCGCCAAACAATTCACCTTAAAAAAGAGTAACAATTAAATTTTTACGTGGTTTAAAGGATATGTGATTTAATTCAATACGAATGATTTAATAACAACAAGTAATTAAATTGAAGATAAAATGAAAGATGAAATCAATTGTAATGTGATGATCAAGACTGATCTTAGGTTGAACAGTGAAATTCGACCTCGATCAGACCCTGGATATAAGCACAATTGCGAGTAAAGAAGAGGATGACTGAAGAAGACTTTGAATAATAGTTAGAAGACAGAAATGAACTTTTATTGCTTTGATTTGTGTGTTCATAATGTGTTCAAATAAAAGAAATTTTTTCCTTTATACGGTAGGGGAATTTCAGTCCTAGTACAAGTCTAAATAAGGTAAAAATCTTCTTCTTCCAGTAAATGTCGATCCGTAGTTGATATCGGACGGGATTTGCGCCCTAGTATCCGGTTGAGGGCTAGTATTAAGGCTCCTTACTTGTCATGTATATTTGTTCCCCGTGTTTCCTGTGGTCTAGAAACTTTACTTCGTCTGGGTCCATTATTTTATCATGCCAGATTCCAATAACATTGTTCACTGCTCCCGGGTTCTGATACGAAGGGTCATTCGGCCTTGCTTATAGTCGCGTCGAACTGTGCTTCCCTCTTGTTTTCTTATTGGGAAATCGGGGAAACTTTGCTCCCAGTTTTACCTGCACATAATGCTTGCGCCCACTTCCCACAACATGGCAGCTGAGCAATTTGACAAATTAAATAAGAGTGTATACCTTAAAACCCCTTAAACTATCACGTTTTTGTTAGTTACGTATTATAATATCTGGTATCCCCAAAACTCCCCTTAACTAGATACACCTATATTTTAAAAATCCTCATCGATTTTTAAGTGGGGAGTGTGATACACCCTTCTATTTATTCAGTCTAATATGATATATCAATTTAATTAAGAATTTTAACTAATAATAAAAATTAATTAAATGGGTAAATGTGTGGGTGGTTAAAATATCAAAGAAAGAGGATGACTGGATAAACACATGGTCATTTGTAAAAATAAAAATAAAAAATTCTCTTCCATTTGCTCCGATAATGGCTACACCATATCTCAATAGTAATTTTTACTATTAAACTTCGATTAACCATTGGATTTTTCTCATTAACCTTGGTTTTCACTGGCAATTTTAGTTTAATACGAGATTTGGGATTAAAAAAATTAGGGTTTGTGATCCAAGACTCTAATAAACCGGCTTGTGATCCATGACTCCTATGAACCTAGAGCTCTAATACCAACTTATCACGACCCCGGTTCGCCATCCATGAACCATCATGACGGCACGTAGTCTCTACGACTAGGTAAGCCTAAAATGTGATAAATAAACCAAATTTGCAGAAGAAAACAAGTTACAATAGATATAAAGTAAGAAAACAACGTTTAAAAGTGCCGCTCGACATATACAACATTAACTCTCAAAAACTAATATGTACTCACAAAACCCGGAACCCATGAATCTCAAGCTACGAATATAGTAAAAATACTCTAACTCCGGAATGTCTACATTAAGTGTAAAGATAGAAGGGCTATCACTGCAAGAGAGAATGGAGAGAGACTCCTCGGTCTGTGGACGCGGCAGATATACCTAGAAGTCTCCAAAGGATCGCCTCGCCTCAAGGGTGGTAAGTCTGAGTCAAGGTACCTGGATCTGCACATGAAAAACATGCGCATAAAGGGCATGAGTACACCACGACGGTACTCAATAAGTGCCAAGACTAACTTCGGTCGGGTAATGACGAGGAAGGTCAGGGCCCAACTAAGGTTAAATAAAATATAAAGAGATGAAAGAATAAGATAAGCAGTACCACTAAAAGCTAACAGCAAGAGTTTAATACAGAATAATAAGGAAGACAAGGATAATAACCGGGGACCTCTCAGTATCCCGAGGATCTCTTAGTATCCTCAATATATACTAGGGATCTCTTGGTATCCCAAGGAACTCTTGGTATCCTCAATATACGTTTCAGGGATCTCTCGGTATCCCGCACCTCAGCTCAATCATAATTTGTATAGGGGGATCTCCCGGGATGCCTTCCCGTAGCCCCAAATTAAAACACATAACAATAGCAAAAAGGAATACTCAATTAAGCTCAACTTCGTACCAAAGCAAAACAGATAATTCTAACGTAGCATTCTTTACGTAATATAGATAACTCTCTCTCTCTCTCTCTCTCTCTCTCTCTCTCTCTCTCTAAACTTATTAGCTCTCACTGATCCGGGGATATCTCGATATCCTTCGCTTTTATATGTGTTCTTCATCGTATAACTTGGTTTTGACTATAAAGAGCTTTGTTTGATTATATCTTTCACTGTATACCATCCTCGGCTATGCCCGATAGCTCGAGCTCGACCTCGAAGTCGAGCCCAAAGTCCTCATCGTCCAGGCTCATACCCGGGCAGCAGGCCCTTCGGTTCGATCCTTATCTCGTTTTAGCTCCTGCTCTATCGTTAAATTTTACAATACTAGCATCGTCTGCTCTAACAACTAGCTCGACAATAGATCACGTATTTTTATAGTCCCATTTTATAAATTTGATTGCCGTTATCATTTTCACGGTAAACAATAATCTTTATTGTAAAATGTTCGGTGGTCCTCTAGCAAAATGCCTCGGACCTTCTCAAACAGAATATGTGATGAGGGAAGTACATGAGGGACATTGTGAAAATCACGCAGGAGAAAAATCTTTAGTAAAAATCATGATTAGAGCCGGTTATTATTGGCCCGAAGTGGAAGAAGACGCAGAAAATTTCCACTACAACATAATATATTTATAGCTACGAAATCATAGTTACGAATTTAAAAATCGTGGCTAATACCAAACAATAGCCACAAAAATTAAAATTTCCTGGCTATTTACAAATTCGTAAAAATTGCTAGCCACGAAAATTAAATTGGTAAAGCTAATTCCTCATTTTTGCTATAATTGATAACAATCGTAGTAATAACTATCTAAATAGCTACAAATTTTTTGCTACAATAATGTTTCGTAGTTAATCATAAGTTTTTGCCACACATTAAAAGTTATTGTAGCAATAGTAACCTTTTAGCTACAATAAGTTATTCGAAACAAAATATTGTATCTAAAGAAATATATTTGCTTCAAGATATAAATAACTGTGGCACTAGGTAAATAATACAGCCATAAATTTATTACTATGACAAAATATTTTAGCTAATTATTAATTTTTGCCACAAACTGAGAATTGTTGTAGCAAAAGTAACCTTTTACTAAATTATTTAAAATAAAATATTATAGCTAAATAACTATTTGTGCTTCAAGTCCTGAAAATGTGTGGTAATAGTTGGCTTAGTAACTACAATTATTTATCATTATGGAATAATCTAGCTACAAATTTATTGCTATCATAAAATTTTGGTAGCTAATTATTAGATTTTGCCACGAGTTGAAACTTGCTATAGTAGTAATAACCTTTTTGCATATTTATTAAATTATTCGGAAAAAATCTGATGAGTATTTTTTCTTTAAATTATAAAGAAAATAAAAATAGTTGGATTGAATAAATGAAAATGGTTGCCAAGAAAAAAATATGAATATTTTTGCTCAATCAAGAAAAATCATGTCAAGAGTTGTCCAACACTATTAGGCAAAGAAAAATTAATGTCAAATATAATAGTTACATTTTTCTTAAATATAGAAAAATAGTAATTGTATATGATTATGGAATAGCAATTGTATATGAAATTAAAGAATTATTTAAGTTTAAAATAACTAAGATTAAAAAACAAAATTATCTTCATTCTCAAATAGTTGATCATTTGTTACCTCCTTATAGCAGCAAATTGACTTCTTAGATTTATCAAGCTCATATTTTATTTGATTGCACTTGTTGTTAATTATATAATTTTTTATGTAAATTTAAATTATTAATAGTTGTAGATATTTATTTATGCATATACTTTATTATTTTTAAATAAGTGTACTTACATTTTCTAAAAAGATATTCATATTGAAGACATTAATAGTTGTAATATTTATGTATGGTCCTTAATTATTTTTAAAGCACTTAATCATATATACATATTTAAGAAGTCATTTTAAAATAAGTGCTCATATATTGAAGAGCTTTCTTGGGAGAGGGTTGATGCATTTTGTTTTGATAATGACCAAAGGCTCCAAATATATACAAGGAGCATATTTAATACCACAAGAAAATAATGATAATCTTAATGAAAAAAAGAAAAAGGAAAAAGCATATTAAAGTAATAAGATTTGTGATGAAAAATTAAATCTATCGCTAATTTTTGCCCTGATATATGATGACAAATTTAAAAACAGAATTTCCATTGATGATAGTATTATTTGTATTAATTTGTATATAATTTTCTTGTATCGAGAGTTACCCTAAGATATCTAAGTCCATACGAAAATTATTTATTTTGGTCTTATGAAATCATTATTAGTTGTACGTCCAATTTTAATTAAAAACACTATATTACATATTATTAATATGTGAATAACTAATATATAGAATCGCACCAAAAAAAAAAAAACTAATGTATAGAAGTAAACAGTAGTATTATACCAATTACATTGTATGACAAATTATATTTTTTTATAGACTGTAAAATATGTTATAATGATATGGATTTACTATCCTAATAACTATTAATTATCATAAATTATACATTGAATCTAAGAATTGAAAACTTAATATTATTCTTATACATGAAGGAGATCTTGCCTCTCTTGTGAGTATTATTTGTATTTAAGATTAATCGTATTTTCACTATTATTTCTTATTTTTGAGTATAATTTGTATTTAAAAATAGTTACATATTTTTACCATTGCTAAATTGATTTCGTATAAAAGTTAAGAACTTAATATAGGGGGAGTATAAAAAACAAACTGGTATATCATAATTTATTTTTTGGTAAATAATAAATATCATAATTTATTCTAAAAAAATATTACTTGAAAGTTTCAAATATACTTTAAAAGGTATAATTATAATTAGTTAAATTTAAATATATGAATAAATTACATTTAATCAATTTTGTGCTTGTATATATCTATATTGCTTACTAGTTATATTCAATTTAGATAAGTATTAAAGTTGTTGATTTAATGATCTAATAGTATTTTAATAACTTAATAATTATCATAAATATAACTTAACACTAAAATGAGAAGCTAATATTTTTGAAATATGAATGTATAACAAAACAAACAATATCATCTAGGATAAAAAAGCGGTAAAGAAAAAAATATTTTACAATATCTTTAATTCATACAAATAGTTGATTTTTTTTTCTATTTTAGTTAAATATAACTCTTTTAGTTTATTGTAGGTACTTTTCCTACCTTTATTTGCATTTATGGTATTTGTATTTTCCTCTTTGTATTTATGGTATTGTATTAAGAAGTAAAATAAAGCAAAATATATAGAAAAAGAAACACAAACTGAAATTCCTAAACCAAAACCTAATCTTCCTCCCCTAAGCCGTCACTCTCCCTCAATATCCTAAGATAGGAAGTGAATCCACCTTCAGAAACCGAAGCACAAGCACGATATTCACAGCAGAAAACGAAGCTACGAGGCCTAAAACCATTGTCCCACGTGTGGCTGGGGAGATCTTGACCACTAGAGTTGCACAAGTTTTACAAGAATTGAATCACCATTTATTTTTTGAACATTGAAGTCAAGTTGGTGCTAAAATCTAGTGCGTGTATAGTGTCTTAAGCATTTTATATTTTCTTGTGATTTGTCACGACCCGGATTTTCCACTCTCGGGAGTCATGACGGCGCCTACTCGTAGAATCTAGGCAAGCCACACATCATAAAACTCCTAACTCTTTTATTTTAAATCCTTTTTATCAATCATAACAACAAGCGTTAAATATTTAAATAATAGCGGAATAAGAAATTAAAGCGGAAGACTTAAATTAATAAGATGAACAATAATGCGAAAATCAACATATGCCTCTACCCAAGAACTGGTGTCACATCACACACGGACCACTAAGAGTACTAAATACAACCGTTTGAAAGAAATATAATACTGTCTGTCTCGAATACAAGAGATAACAGAACATAAATAAAGATAGAGGAGACGCCGGGCTTGCGGACGCCTGCAAGGTTACCTCGGAGTCTCGGTGGACTGAAGGCTGGCTCCCGAGCTACTACTGTTGTCCGGTACCTGGATCTGTGCAAAAGAGCAAAAGTGTAGTATCAGCACAACTGACCCCATGTGCTGGTATGTGCCTAGCCTAACTCCGGCGAAGTAGTGACGAGGCTAGACCGGACTACCACATAAACCTGTGCAGCTATATATATACATATACAGCTGAATCGAGATACAGAGATAACCAAATCCTTATAGGAGAGGGAGCATGCTATGGGGAAAGTAACAATTCCAAGTAAAAGTCATCAAGTTACGAAAGTAACAACGTAACTCAGACATCAAATAAGAATCAGAAAGCAGCAAGTGCACGGCATCACCCTTCATGCTTTTACTCACATCCTCACCAAGCAATGATATAGGAAAACGTGCACGGCATCACCCTTCGTGCTTTTACTCTCTTTCCTCACATATAATCAATAGAATCGGCACAGAACGGTAAATCGTGTGGCACGACATCACCCTTCATGCTTTACACTCTTTCCTCACAATAAACAAACAATGCACGACATCACCCTTCGTGCTTTACACTCTTTTCTCACAGTAAACAAATGATGCACGGCATCACCCTTCGTGCTTTAATACTCTTCCTCACCCAAACAACAATCACAAACAAGGGGCAAGGGAATAAATAAAATAATAATAGAAATACCGGCAAGGGAGCACAATTAAACAATCAAATCCCAGCAAGGGTACAACATCAATAATCTCAACATCCCGGCGAGGAAAAATAACCAACAAGGCATCAATATCCTGGGAAGGGAACAATTTAATAATTATTTTTCTTTCTTTCACTTTTATTTCATAAATCACTTTACCGCTTGAGCCAGTGCTCCAAGGGTTCAATCATCTCATATGTTTTCACAATTATAATATAACTTGAGCCAATGCTCCTCGATGTTCCTAGGTCACAATTTCCTTCCACAAGCTTTTCACAACAATAGGAATCATCACCAAGGCATGAGAGATATAACGAAATCAAGATATTCACAATTTAAAGACTCATGGTCATGATAGACACCAATGTATAGATACTCGTCACCATACTTATACGTCGTACTCGACAATTACCACATAGCAAATAGGACTCAACACCTAATCCCTCAAGCTAAGGTTAGACCAAACACTTACCTTGATGCCTTGAATACAACTCAAGCCTCAATTATAGCTTTACCCCGTGATTCTACCGCCAATTCGCTCGTATCTAATCACTAATTACTTAATTACATTAATAAACACTAAATGAATCAACCCCAATGCATGAAAATGAGTTTTTCAAAGTTTTACCCAAAAAGTCAAAAATCGCCCCGAGCCCACGTGGTCAAAACACGACGTTCGAATGAAAACCCGATTTCTCATTCCCCCACAAACTCAAATATATAATTTGTTTTGAAATCGGACCTCAAATTGAGGTCCAAATCCCCAATTTTTAAAAAACCTAGGTTCTATCCAAAACACCCAAATTTCTCCCATGAAAATCTTTGATTTTAGGTTGAAATCATGTTAAAGGATATTAATGATTGAAATAAATGAGTAAACACTAACTTACAATTGATTTGGAAGAAGACTTATTCTTGGAAAATTACCTAAGTGTGTTTGGGTTTGAGAAAATATGAAAAATGGGGTTCAAAATCGTTTAAGTGTAAAATTGCAGGTCTCTGATATGGGAAATGCGAACATGGGTTCGCAATTGCAAACCCCGACCTCTCAGATGTGAGAATTGCGAAACAGGGTTCGCATTTGCTAACCCTTCATAATTTTCTAGCTTTCGCATTTGCGAAGCAGTAGTCGCAATTGCGACTTCGCATTTGCGACTTCGCATTTGCGACTTCGCATTTGCGAGAGAAATATCGCATATGCGATGACTGAGGATTTAGGTGTGCATCATATTTGCGATGGAAATCTTCGCATTTGCGAAGAAGGCTGCCCAGGTGTTGTCTTGCATTTGCGATGCTTAGCTCGTATTTGCGAGGTTGGCTTCGCAAATGCGAAGCCTGCAGGTCAGTTCACACCAGCAAAATTTTAAGTTAAAAAATGCAACTGATGTCCTATCCAAAACTCACCCGAGCCCTCGGATCTCCAAACTAAATACACACACAACCTCAAAAATATCTTACGGACTTACTTGTGCGATCAAATCGCCAAAATAACATCATAAACATCGAATTAAACCTCAAAATCCAAGAATTGTTTCAAACTTCATAAAACATCAAATTTTTCAATTTAGGTCCGAATCACGTCAAACGACGTCCGTTTTCAACCAAATTTCACAGGAATGACTTAAAACATATATAAGACCTGTACCAGGCACCGGAACCAAAATACGGGCCCGATACCATAGCTTTTTAATCAGATTTCATTTCTAATTTTTTTTAAACATTTCTAGAAAACAATTTTACAAAAAAAATTCATTTCTCGGGCTTGGAACCTCGAAATTCAATTCCGGGCATACGCCCAAGTCCCATATTTTCCTATGGACCCTTCGGGACCGTCAAATTACTGGTCCGGGTCTGTTTACCCAAAATATTGACCAAGGTCAAATTTATTTATTTTAACGTCAAAACTTAGCATTTTACACAAAATTTCATATTTAAGCTTTCCAGCTACGCGTCCGGACTGCGCATGCAAATCGAGACAACTCTAAATGAGGTTTTCAAGGCCTCGGGATACAGAATTCAATTAAAAGTAGGTGATGACCCCTTTGGATCGTCACATTCTCCACCTCTAAAACAACCGTTTGTCCTCGAACGGACAGAAGAAGAGAGTACTTGAGTCGGGGAAAAGATGAGGATAACGGCTCCGCATATCGGACTCGGACTCCCAGGTCGACGCCTCAGGACGCTGATCTCTCCACTGAACATGAACAAAAGGGAAACTTTTTGACCTCAACTGACGAATCTTCCAGTCTAGATTAGCTACCGGCTCCTCCTCATAAGACAAGTCCTTGTCCAACTGGACAGTGCTGAAATCTAACATGTGGGCTGGATCACCGTGATACCTACGAAGCATGGGCACATGAAACACTGGAAGCACAGCTGATAAGCTCGGTGTCAATACAAGTCTATAAGCCACCTCTCCCACTCTATCAAGAATCTCGAACGGACCAAAGAATCTAGGGCTAAGCTTGCCCTTCTTCCCAAATCTCATCACTCCCTTCATAGGCGACACTCGAAGCAATACCCGTTCACCGACCATGAAAGCCACATCTCGAACCTTGCGGTCTGCATAGCTCTTTTGTCTGGACTGAGCTAAACGAAGCCTATCCTAAATGATCCTGACCTTGTCCAAGGCCTCCTGAACCAGATCCGTACCCAACAACCGAGCCTCTCCCGGCTCAAACCATCCAACCGGAGACTGACACCGCCTACCATATAAAGCCTCATAAAGAGCCATCTAGATGCTCGACTGGTAGCTGTTGTTGAAGGAAAACTTTGCTAAAGGCAAAAACTAATCCCACGAACCTCCAAAGTCAATAACACAAGCTCGGAGCATAACTTCCAAAATTTGAATAGTCCGTTCGGATTGACCGTCCATCTTGGGATGAAATGATGTGCTCAACTCAACATATGTGCTAAACTCTCGCTGAACTGCTCTCCAGAAACATGACGTAAACTGCGTATCCCGGTGCAAAATGATAGATACAGGCACATCATGAAGGCGAACAATCTCCCGAATGTAGATCTCACCTAACCTCTCAGAAGAATACGAGACTACCACAGGAATGAAATGCCTTGACTTGGTCAGCCTATCAAAAATGACCCATACTGCATTGAACGTTTTTCGAGTCGGTGGAAGTCCAGTAACAAAGTCCATAGTGATCCGCACCCACTTCCACTAGGGAATCTCAATCCTCTGAAATAAACTACCAGGACTCTGATGCTCGTACTTAACTTGCTGACAATTCTAACAACGAGCCACATATGCTACAATATCCTTCTTCATTCTACGCCACCAATAATGCTGCCGCAAATCCTGATAGATCTTCACGATGCCTGGATGAATAGAGTACCGGGAGCTATGGGCCTCCTCCAATATCAACTCTCGGAGCCCATCCATATTAGGCACACATACTCGACCCCGCAATCTCAAAACTCCATCATCATCTAAGGTAACCTTCCTGGCACCTCCGCGTTGCACCGTGTCTCTAAGGACGCACAAATGGAGATCATCATACTGCCGATCATGGATACGCTCCAATAATGAAGAATGAGTGACCGTGCAAGCTAACACATAACTGGGCTCAGAAACATCCAGCCTCACGAACTGATTGGCTAAAGACTGAACATCCAAAGCAAGCGGCCTCTCACCGATCGAAATATAAGCAAGACTGCCCATACTGGCTGACTTCCTACTCAAAGCATCGGCCACCACATTGGCCTTTCCCAGATGATATAAAATGGTGACATCATGATTTTTCAACAACTCCAACCACCTTCTCTACCTCAAATTCAACTCATTTTGCTTGAACAAATACTGAAGACTCTTGTGATCCGTGAACACCTCACATGCCACGCCATATAGATAATGCCTCCAAATCTTCAATGCGTGAACTATGACTGCCAATTCGAAATCATGATCCGGATAGTTCTTATCATGAATCTTCAATTGCCTCTAAGCATAGGCAATGACTTTGCCATCCTGCATCAACACTGCCCCAAGCCCAACACGGGAAGCATCACAATAGACTGTATAAGGCCCTGAACCTTTGGGCAAAACCAATACCGATGCGAAGTCAGAGCTATCTTAAGCTTCTGAAAGCTCGCCTCACACTCATCTGACCATCTGAACTGGGCACCCTTTTGGGTCAATCTGGTTATCGGGGCTGCAATAGATGAAAACCCCTCCACGAACCAACGATAGTAGCATACCAATCCCAAGAAACTCCGAATCTCTGTAGCTGATGCTGGTCTAGGCCAGTTCTTGACTGCCTTAATATTCTTTGGGTTCACCTGAATACCTTCTTCTGATACAATATGACCCATAAATGCAACGGAACCCAACCAGAATTCACACTTCGAGAACTTAGCATATAACCGGCTATCCCTCAAAGTCTGAAGAACCACTCTAAAGTACTGCTCGTGCTCTGATAAGTCGGGATTCTAACTTGTTTTATGCCTCTACTTGCCTATGCTTTGGTTATAAATTGCTACAAAATAGTCCCAAAATGCTCACAAGTTGTGCTTGATTGCAGGTTTGATCGACAAAATGACAAATGTCAAAGATCGGCTCAAAAAGGAGTGAAACCTGCTCAAGTATCAAAGACTAAGTGAATTGAGGAAAAGAGAACCTAGTGCGGACCGCGCAAAAGTGAATGCGGCCGCACTAGAAGGTTCAGAGAGTTGACATATTCAAGTTGGAGGCAATGCGGGCGCGGTACGATCCTCGCGGTCCGCGGTTAGGCTCCGTGGCCGCGCTACTCTTTTGTGTGGTCCGCGAACCAGAGATTTAGTGAGTTGACAAAATGCTAGTTCCAAGCAATGCGGTCCATGGTCGTACTTGTGCACCGCGCCAACTTCCACCATGGCCACAGTACACTTTCATGCGGTCCGTGGTCCTCAAGCTCAGAGAAGCATAAATGTGAAGTCCAAGAGCCAGTGCGGCCGCAGTCCATTTTGTGCGGCCCACACTAACCTCGCAGGGGTATTTTTGTCTAGTTTTTCTAGCCTAGTATAAATAGAACATTGTACCATTTTTACGTCAAGTTTTACATTCCAGTCTGAGTTGCACTCGTGAGACTCATTTTTGTAGACATATTCGACACTTTTGCTCTCCATTAACGATAGATTTTTGTGATTTCTTCTTAGTAATTAATTAATATGCTTAGTTCTTAATCTATTTCATCAATTTCTGTAGCTAGCATGAGTAGCTAAACCCATTATCTAGGGTTGTGGCTTAAACCTAGTGTGGGTAATTGATGGGTGTTGCCATCTAGGGTTAGAATGATTATGGGTGTTTGCTATTTGGGTTGATTTTATGTGTTAATTTTGAATTTGTGGTTACAAACACTGATTCAAGCGTAGTGGGTCTAACTCTTCTTGAGAAAGAGAGTCTATGACCCCAAAATTGACCCAACAAGGAATTGGGATGGACTCATGAGAAATTATAGTCCCAATTAACGAGTTAAATCTCGAGAGAGTAATCACCCTACTTGAACCCTAGTTGCTTGATCAAATTGTCCTACCCAATTGGTCTCGAGAGAGTTAATTAGACAAAATCCCTCTCTCTATCTAGAGGTGTGAGAGTGGGTACACTTGTGCAATGGTTATAGCATAAGCCTCAAATATGTCAATCTATCCTTAGTAGCATCTACCCGTCAATTGGCCACCTAGGTAGTGTCACGACCCTAGTGCCTTTCTTCACATTAGATACAACTTAGCAATATTCTAGTAGCACAATTTAGTGTTAATCGTTATTTTTATAATAGTAGTCATAAAAAATCAAAAACCAAATATTTTTAAAGTGACATTAGGAGTACAAACGCATCTCTAGACTAGACAGAAAATCCAACTCCATTACTAGCTCCCTGAGGAAATCGATCCTGACCTCTATTCGGGTAAAAGATATTGCGACCTGCTCTTCCTACCTTGGTGTAGCGTCGAGTTGGCAGTGATCACTTTTTGGCGCCATTACCGGGGAGCTTACGGTGTTGACTATCCATTTAGTTAGTTTTGTGTTTTGCTTCTCCTTCCTTCTTGTTTACTAATTTTGTTTGTGTCGATTACTCAGGTACAAATGGATCTCAATGCCAATGACCCTCTTGGAAATGTGAATGCGGGGGAGGAGGTAGACGATCTTGATCATGATGAGCTTCCCTTACCTCAAGCTCCACATAGAGGCCGTCAGGCCAATTGAAATGACAACAACAATATTCCAAACCCTCCTCCGCCACCTCCAAGAGTGGCTCCAAGAGTCCTCGCAAATCAAGGATATGCAAGTGCCATCGTTCCTCCCCGAATCCGGGCGGGGAACCTTCAAATCATAAATGTCATGTTGACCTTGCTCGAGCAAAGAGGGTATTTTACGGGTGCCTCCGACCAAAATTCTTACAAGCACTTTAAGGGGTTCATAGATACATGCTGGGATACCAAGCAAACAAACGGGTCCGAGGATGCGTTAAGATTGAGGCTTTTCCCATTCTCTCTTCGGGGTAAAGCGTTAGATTGGTTAGAAAGCTCCCCAATCATTCTATCACCACATGGGATGAATTGGCGGACAAATTTATTGCCAAGTTCTTTTCTCCAAGTCATATGGCGGCTCTTTGGTATGAAATCCTAGCATTCAAGCAAGAGCCAACGGAACCTGTACATGAGATATGGGAAAGATATAGAATTATGGTGAAGGAGTGCCCTAATAACGACATGACCGAGGCAATGATACAACAAACTTTTTATCGGGGCATCAATACCACGAATCAGTGCATTGAGAACCAATTAGCCGGAGGGAACTTCATGAAACTTTCTTACCAAGAGGCATGTGATGTACTTGATAAAATGGCTGACACCTCTTCGGCATGGCAAAGCCGAGCAAATGTGACCCAAGGTGACCCCACAGTCATCCATTTGCACAAGGAATTACATGATCATGGCCAAGCTATTGTCGAGCTTACAACAACTATGAATCAATTGGTGAAGGCGCAATTGCAACAAGTCCAAAACCCGCGCCAAGTCAATGCAATGGAAGGTGTTTCTATGTTGAAAAGGAGGCAAAGAGGGCAACAACAACCTCAAAGTAATTGTGAGAAATTTGACAACAATAATGATGGTGG
Source organism: Nicotiana glauca (assembly GCA_026770625.1). Classification (NCBI taxonomy): domain Eukaryota; kingdom Viridiplantae; phylum Streptophyta; class Magnoliopsida; order Solanales; family Solanaceae; genus Nicotiana; species Nicotiana glauca. The sequence goes on from MU768711.1 coordinate 48,192, forward strand.
TGGTTATTCGAATGAGTGCTATGATGGTCAAAGAGAGGAATGTCAATATGTCAATAACTACCAAGGGAATAGAGGAAATCAAGGGAATCAAAAATGGCATCCCCAAGGCAATTGAGGCAATCAACAAGGCGGTGGTAATTGGAGTAATAACAACCAACAACAAGGTGGTGCCAATTGGAACAACAACAATCAAAACAACAATTGGGGTAACCAAGGTAACAATCAAGGCAATTGGACCGGGAACAATAATAATTGGAGAAATAATCAAGGAGGGTGGAATAATAGCGAAAACCAAGGCAACCGGGGGCAAGGCTTTCAAAGCCCCCCCATGTACCAACAACCGAACAATCCACCTCCCTTTCAATCTCAAGGGTCTAGTTCTTCGGGTAGTGATATGGGGAGAGTAGAAATGGTGTTCGAACAAATGAGGAAGAAGAACCAAGACTCTGATGCTTAATTGGCTTCCCAAAATACCTCTATTCGAAATTTGGAGGTGCAACTAGGCCAAATCTCTCAATCATTGAATACTAGACCTAAGGGTGCTCTACCAAGTGATATGGTAGTGAACCCGAAGGGAGGTAACAATCATGTGATGGCAGTTAAAACAAGAAGTGGGAGAGGTGGTGATGTGCATGCCTCGAATGAAAATCAAGTTGCGATTGATGATGTTGGGATCCAAGAAGATGTGGGTCCTTTGATTGTTGAAGATGTGTTTGAAACAAATGTGAACAATAAGGTGAGGATAGATATTGATGAGGCCGAGGTGGAAACACAAGATGCCGTGAACCCGTCTAGGGAACACGTGATTGATATGCCCGAGCCAGTGCTGCCCAGATCCAAGGCACCTTTGTGTAGACCACCTCCACCTTATCCTAAACGGTTAGCAAAGAAAAAGAGTGACAATCAATTCAAAAAGTTCATTAAAATGATGAAGAGCCTCACAATCAATGTCCCCTTATTTGAGGCGCTTGAGCAAATGTCGGGGTATGCAAAGTTTATGAAAGATTTGGTAACAAAAAGAGGTCAATGGAGTGCGAAACAATTAAGATGACTCATCAAGTGAGTGCTATCGTGCATTATATGGCCCCGATACTTGATGACCCTAAAGCTTTTACTATCCCTTGCACTATCGGTAGTGCGGATTTTGCCAATGCCCTTTTTGATTTGGGGGATAGCATAAATTTGATTCCTTATTCGGTCTTCAAGACTTTGGGAATCAGTCAACCTAGGCCAACCTCAATGAGACTTCAAATGGCGGATCGATCAATGAAGCAAACCTTGGGCATAATTGATGATGTTCTTTTCCGTGTTGATAAATTCATATTGCCGTCCGACTTTGTCATATTGGATTGTGAGGTGGACTTTAAAGTGCCGATTATTCTAGGGAGACCTTTCCTAGCTATGGGGAAAGCCTTGGTTGATGTTGAAGAAGGTGAGTTGACATTCCGAGTGGGAGATGATAAGGTGGTGTTCCATGTTTGCAAATCAATGAGACAACCCAATAGCACGGAGGTGTGTTGATTTGTGGACATTGTCACAGCTGTGATAGTGGATGTCACAAGTTCCATGATAAATGTTGAAGATTTCTTGAGGCCTTGCTTCTTAACATGGATGTCGATGATGATGCTAGTATAGTGGAGTGCGTGAATTCATTGCATGGTATGGGTTCATATTCATATGAGCCTCGGAAGTTATCTTTGGATCTTAAAAGCCGCAAAACTCCACCAACAAAGCCATCAATTAAGGAGCCACCGGTGTTGGAGTTGAAGTCACTTCCTCCACAACTCAAGTATAAATTATTGGGCTCTAATTCAACTCTTCCAGTTATTCTTTCTTCTTGCCTTACTAACTTGCAGGTTGAGGCCACTTTGGAGGTGCTTCAAAGGTGAAAAAAGGCAATAGGATGGACTCTAGCCAGCATTCGGGGGATAAGCCTTGCATTTTGCGTTCATAAAATCATCTTGGAAGAGGATGCAAGGCCTTCACTTGAACATAAAGAAAGACTAAATGAGGCGATGCAAGAAGTGGTAAAGAAAGAGGTTATCAAGTGTCTTGACGCCTGTGTGGTTTATCCAATTTCCGATAGCTCATGGACCTCTCTGGTCCAATATGTGCCAAAGAAAGGAGGGATGACTATGGTGAAAAATGACAACAATGAGCTTATTCCCACTCGAACCATTACCGGGTGGAGTGTTTGTATGGACTACCGGAAACTCAATAACGTGACTCGCAAGGATCATTTCCCTTTGCCATTCCTCGATCAAATGCTTGATCACCTTGCGGGATGAGATTTATATTTCTTTTTGGATGGTTACTCGGGCTACAATCAAATCTTAATTGCCCCGGAGGACCAAGAGAAGACCACTTTTACATGCCCCTATGGTAGATTTGCTTTCTCCCGGATGCCATTCGGGTTGTGCAATGCTCCGGCGACTAACGTTGCATGATGGCTATTTTCACCGACGTGGTGGAAGATATATTGGAGGTCTTTATGGATGACTTCAGTGTGGTTGGTGACTCCTTTGAAGAATGCTTGGTAAATTTGGATAGAGTCTTGGCTCGATGTGAAGAAACTAACCTCGTTCTCAATTGGGAAAAATGCCATTTTATGGTTGAAGAAGGTATAGTGTTGGGTCACAAGATTTCTAAGCATGGGATTGAGGTAGACAAGGCTAAGATCGAGGTGATTTCAAGGCTCCCTCCCCCTACTTCTGTCAAAGGGGTGAGGAGTTTTCTTGGGCATGCCGGGTTCTACCGACGGTTTATCAAAGATTTCTCGAAGGTTTTGAATCCCCTTTGCAAGTTGCTAGAGAAAGATGCCATGTTATTTTTTTGATGAAAAATGCATGGAGGCCTTTGAACTTTTAAAGCACAAGTTGACCACAACTCCTATCATCACCGTACCTAATTGGAGTTTGCCCTTTGAACTAATGTGTGATGCAAATGACATTGCGGTGGGGGCGGTGTTAGGTTAATGGGTTAACAAAATATTCCATCCCGTGTATTATGCAAGTAAGACTATGAATGAAGCTCAATAAAATTACATGGTGACGGAGAAAGAGTTATTGGCCATTGCATTTGCCATGGAGATATTTCGGCCTCATCTTATGGGGGCCAAGGTGATTGTGCACACGGACCATGCCGCCCCTAGGTATTTGATGAACAAGAAGGATTCCAAGGCAAGATTGATGAGATGGGTGTTGCTTCTTGAAGAATTTGACTCAGAAATAGTGGACCGTAAGGGAAGTGAGAATCAAGTTGCGGACCATTTGTCTCGGTTGGAGGAAGAAAGGAGGCTATGTGACGGCCTTGAAATAAATGATACATTCCCCGACGAGCAACTTCTTTCCGTGTCAATGTGTGCCATGCCATGGTTTGCGGACATCGCCAACTTCATTGTGACCGGAATTGTCCCGTGTGAGCTCTCTTCCAACCAAAGGAAGAAACTCAAGCGGGATAGTTTGGATTTTTATTGGGATGATCCATACTTGTTTAAAATTTGCACGGATGGTATGATTCGAAGATGTGTCCCGGAAGGTGAACAATTGAGCATTTTGGATGCTTGTCACTCCTCCCCTTATTGTGGCCATCATGGAGGGGTGAGGACGACCTCAAAGGTCTTGAGTTGCAGTTTCTATTGGCCGACTTTGTTTAAAGATTTTAGTGACTTAGTAAAGAGATGTGATGCATGCCAAAGAGCTGGTGGAATTTCCAAAAGGGATGAGATGCCTCTTAATACGATTCTCGAGGTGGATATTTTTTATGTTTGGGGCATCGATTTCATGGGTCCTTTTGTGAGCTCTTGTGGGAACACTTATATTCTCGTGGTGGTGGACTATGTCTCAAAGTGGGTTGAAGTCGTGGCTTTACCCAACAATGAAGCCCAGAGTGTTATGGCATTTTTGAAAAAGAGTATCTGCACAAGGTTTGGCACTCCTCGTGCTATCATTAGTGATGGGGGGTCTCACTTTTGCAATAAGGCTTTTGATTCATTGCTTGCGAAGTATGGAGTAAATCACAAAGTGACTACCCCTATCATCCTCAAGCTAGTGGTCAAGTGGAAGTCTCCAACCGAGAAACAAAGAGTATTTTGTCCAAGACGGTCAATGCTAATAGGACCGATTGGTCGAGAAAGTTGGATGACACTTTATGGGCGTACCAGACGGCTTACAAGACCCCAATTGGTATGTCCCCGTACCGGTTGGTGTTTGGGAAAGCTTGCCATCTTCCAGTGGAATTGGAGCACAACGCTATGTGGGCCTTGAGGAAGCTGAACTTGGAATAGGATGTTGCGGCGAATCTCCGTGTTGAGCAATTTAATGAGCTTGATGAGTTTAGATTTCATGCATACTCTAGCTCGTCATTGTATAAGGACAAGATAAAGTATCTTCACGACAAATATGCTCGGGGAAAGGAATTCAAAGTTGGTGATATGGTTCTTCTTTTTAACTCCTGGTTACATCTGTTTCTGGGAAAGCTCAAATCAAGGTGGAGCGGGTCATTTGAAGTTGTATGTGTAACCCCATTTGGTGCTCTTGATCTAAGGAACAAGAATGGTGAAATATTCAGAGTCAATGGCCATCGTGCAAAGTATTATCTTGGGAAGATTGATGATAGCCATGTGGTGGCTATGGTTCATTTCAGATTATGTGTTGGTAACCTACGTCGTGCCGCGACGTTAAATCAGGCGCTTCTTGGGAGGCAACCCATGTCTTTTTCTTTCCCTTTAATTTTCTTTGTAGTTTAGGATTTTTGAGCTAATTGGTTGTGAGATGTTGCAGGGATTGTGTTGATGCAGTGCAAAACAAGTTGGAAAAAAATTGCACAGTCACTGAAGTTTGCCAGTGCGTTCGCGATGCACATTGTGCGGTCTGCACTGGCATGAGCTAAAAATGATGGTCTCTGAAGGTTTTCACCGCGGCCGCAGTCCAGGTAGTGCGGTCTGCGGTGGACCTTCGCGACCGCAGCTTGCTTTTACGCGGTCCGCGGAGGTTGCCTACTAATAACTGTGATTTTTACATGATTTATACCCCTTCTTACCTAAGCTTTGTGCATAAATTGATATAGATTAGTCCTGAATTGCTTACAAGTTGCGCTTGATTGCAGGTTTGAGCGACCAGATGATAAAGATCACAAATCGGCTCAGGAAGGAGTGAAATCTGCCAAACGTCAAGAGATGAGCTAAAGTGGGAATTAAATGACCTGTGCGGACCGCAACCTTTTGTCATGCGGCCGCACAAGAGGATTCTGCAAGTAACCAAGTCCAAGCAAGCCCTTCACAGTCCGCACTGTATTGCCACGCGGACGCGCAGGTAATGATCAGAGAACCTGCAAGTTAGACATAATTCCACGCGGACCGAACTAGTTCTACACGGTCCGGAATGATGAAGAAACAGAAGTTCATAATACCAGGCATAATCCCACGCGGCCGCACACCATTTCTATGCGGTCCGCGTGGGTGAATGATCAAAGAGTCAACACTGGAGAAAAATCAACTGTGCGGCCACGCATCATTTTCACGCGGTCCGCGTGACTCAACCTACCCGGCCGTGTGGCATTTCTAGGCGGTCCGCGTTCCAAGATCCAGTAGCTCAAAAAATTGAAGGCCAGTTACCCTACGCGGCCGCATGTCACTTCTATGCGGTCCGCGACACACCCTCAGGGGTATTTTAGTCTGGTTTTTCCTGTGTAGTATAAATAGCATATTTTACTTTTTTAGTTAACTTCTTTTACACTGTACGAGCAGCTGAGCACGAGGCAGCATTTATTGGCCTATTTTGGGTTATTTTCCTTAGATTTTAACGTGGAGTTAAGTGTATTAAATTTGTAGTTCATGTTTATGTCAATTTCTTCTATTATTTCTTCAATTTCTACTTCTTCCATGTCTAGCTAAACCCATTAGCTAGGGTTGTGGCTCAATCCTAGTGTGGGTAATTAATGGGTGTTTTTGCTTAATGTTTGGATGATATTGGGTGTTTGGTTTTGGGTTGATTGTATGTTTTAATTTAGATTTTGTGGTTGCAAATACTAAGTCTAGCTTAGTGGGTTTTGACTCTTCTTGAGAAAGAGAGTCTATGACCTCTCAATCAACCCAACAAGAATTTGGGATGGACCCATGAGAATGGTAGTCCCAAGTAACGGGTTAAACCTCGAGAGAGTAATTACCCAACTTGAACCTTAAAGTTGCTCGGGCAAATTAGCCTACCCAATTGGTCTCGAGAGAGTCAATTGGGCAAAATCACTCTCTCTACCGAGAGGTGTGAGAGTGAGTACTAAAGTGCAACGGTTATCCAATTTTCCCTTAACTATCATCCTTGCATTAGCATTATATACCCGTTAATTATTCACCTAGGCGAGTGCTACGACCCTAGTGTCTTCTCCTTATTGCATACACCTTAGAATTACAATTTAGCAGAATCTAGTTCAAAATTGTAGTTAATATATTTAGTTGATAAACAAAGAAAATCAAAAATGTTAGAAGTCAAATTAGAAGCTAAAACACTTTCTTAGTCTTCACAAATACTTGACTCCCATAACTAGCTCCCTGAGGAAATTGACCCCGAAAACCACTATCGGGTAAAAGTTGTTAGCGCCCACTCGTTCTAAGGGTTGAGTCCGCGACGATCACTTTTTGGCGCCGTTGCCGGGGAGCTTACGGTGTTGACTATTTGTGTAGCTAGTTTTGTGTTGAGATTCTCTTTCCTTCTTTTTACTAACTTTATTAGTGTCAAACCAACAGGTACAAATGGCTTTGAACGGGAATATACCTCCTGACAACGTGGTCGTGGGGGAGGAGGTTGATGATGTAGAACAAGAGGAACTCCTGGTACCACAAATACCAAGGAGAGGTAGAAATGCTAATCCTAATGATGCAGTTCCAGACCCTCCTCCGCCTCCACCAAGAGTGGTTCCAAGGATTCTTCCCAACCAAGGTTACGCAAGTGCAATAGTTCCTCCCCGAATCCGGGTGGGGAACTTCCAAATTACAAATGTGATATTGACACTTCTTGAACAACGAGGGTATTTCACGGGCGCCTCCGATCAAAATGCATACAA
>MU768711.1:79065-102103 GCA_026770625.1 Nicotiana glauca
AATGCCTAACACCTTCTCTCGGGTTAACAGAATTCCTTATCCGGATTTCTGGTTCGCGGACTGTAATATAGAGTCAACTTTTTCCTCGATTTGGGATTCAAATCGGTGACTTGGGACACCATAAATGTCCCAAGTGGCGACTCTGAATCTCTTCATAAACGAATCCCGTTTTGATTGTCCTTTAATTGAAAAAACTCCCTTTACCATGCCCTTCGCGGGGTACGGTAGCTCCAAAAGGAGGTGCGACACCTCTAGACTTGCTATTCGGGGACCCAAATGCAACAACAACACCAGTAGCAGAGCCACAGCAGGAGCAGGCACCCATGCAGCCAAGGAAGAAAAGGAAGCTCCCCAGTACAGCTGATGCGGTTATTGAGGTGGTAGCCCTACAGGAGGCCTCCTCCAGTTTGCCACATGATGCACCTGACATCCACCCAGTCCAGGAATAGGCCCCAGTCCCAGCAGCTGAGCAGCATGAGACCGGGAACCAGTCTGAGGTTCCCGCACATATAAATGACTTGGGGACCACTGATGATCCTATGCAGACGGACCAGGCTCAGGGAGCCCCTATATCCTTTGTTGTGACTTTTTGATGCTTATTTTGATAGTCGGCATTGGGGATAATGACAGCTTTTATTCGTGGGGGTGCACCCTACTTTTTTTTTTGTTTTATCTGGATGACTGTATATATTTGACTTAGTTTATGTTTCTGTTGATTTTCTATTTTGGTCTGTTTAGCTACTTTTATCATACTTTTTATTCTCTCTTTGGTCTGTATATAAAGTTACATTTTTGTACATATTCATCTCCCGTTGTATATTCTAATCCCCTATTGTAAATATTCATTCTATTTTCTGTTTCGTATTTTCGTAAGAATTTTTCATATTTAGCTTCGTAGTTAGGCTTGCAGCCCTTTGTTTTGTTTTTGGCGTTTTCAATAAGCCCTTGGTTTTCTTAATGCCATGATTCTTTTCAAGGGTGGAGTATTGTGTGAACTGGGTGGTTCTTCCCGATGATGGATGGTGTGACAACCTTCTTAAGGTTTTGAGTCCGTTTTTGCTTTTTCTTTTGTTTTTAATAGTTTTTAGTTAAGGGTACTTCAAGCATAGCTTCACTTGGGCCTAACATATTTGCCTTTGATCCCATTGTCAAACACAAGTGGTTGTGTTTAGCATGGTGAAAGTAGTGACCTTGAGACTCTTGGGTTGACCAAACAAACATCATGTGGTCTTTCGGGACTATTGTGTGCTCAATTGTATCTAAGGTTGTTGTGGGCCCCCAAATTTATGTCTTTAGAGATCCTTGAGTGTGTGTAGTGAGAAATTGAATAATGAGTCCAAGTCCCGAGCTAATGGTCAGAACTTGCCCTGAATGTTTGTTGAGGTGAAATTTTGAGTGAAATTCGACTTGAGAAGTGAGTATAGGCTCTCCTTGATCCAAATGATAAGTCGAACAATTCCACAGCCTACCAATGAGATAATCCCTAGCTAACCTTTTTGAGCCTTAAATCTTCTTCTTTTATAAACCAATGCTACAAGCCTATACCCGTTCTAAATTCTACCCTCTCTTGGCACTCACATCTTCTCTTGAGTAATGGCAAAGTCTAAGTTTGGGGGAAGAGGCAACACAGGAAACAAAAAGGGGTAAAAGGTACAAAAGCAAAAGAAAAAGAAAGGTAATGAAAAAGAAAGAAAAGAAAAAGATAAAAAGAAATCCCAATGTGAAAAAAGAATAAAAAGGGATTCAAAGAAAAACAAAAGTGAAAAAGGTGTGGAAAAAGTAGAAAAAGGAGAAATGTTTTGAATTGCTTAAGAAAGAGTGACAAAGTGTCTCTCTAACCCCTTGGAAGAGGTGAAATGACTTAAAGAGTCAAATGAATTGTGCCAATGAATCAAAAGAAATGGTTAAGGGAAGATTGAACCCACATGAATAAAAACATATCCTACCCTTACCCAAAAGCCTTCACATTAACTCCATAAAAGCCCTATATGATCTTGAGTTGGATGACACTAGCATTAGTGGATACTTACATGAGGGTCAAGCATATAGTACCTAGAGCCAGACTTATGACCTTTCATTGAGAGAGATGAGTGAACTCTCATTAACCTCGGTTTGTGTGCTTATACTCTAAATGGTGAGGTTTGCTTAGGGAGAGTTGAGGATGTATAAGTTTAGGTTCCAAAACGACCAAAGTAATCAAAAGAGTTCTTTGATGTAATGAGTCAATTCTTGATGCTTTTGTGTCACACTTGATCCATAGTTTTCGAGGTTCGAATGTTGTTAATGATCCATTTGTATTGAGGGCAATTGTTAGTCCCAATTGATTCTTGTTGAGGTGACTTTAGGATAGCTAGAATTACTTGGATTGTCCTTTAAAGGGTGGGTCTTATTTTGTTTGCTTGAGGACAAGCAAAAGTTTAGGTTTGGGGGAGTTGATAAGTCAGGATTCTAATTTGTTTTATGCCTCTACTTGCTTATGCTTTGGTTATAAATTGCTACAAAATCATCCCAAAATGCTCACAAGTTGTGCTTGATTGCAGCTTTGATCGACAAAATGAAAAATTTCAAAGATCAGCTCAAAAACGAGTGAAACCTGCTCAAGTATCAAAGACTAAGTGAATTGAGGAAAAGAGAACCTAGTGCGGACCGCGCAAAAGTGAATGCGGCCGCACTAGAAGGTTCAAAGAGTTGACATATTCAAGCTGGAGGCAACATGGGCGTGGTACGATCCTCGCAGTCCGCGGTCAGGCTCCGCAGTCGTGTTACTCTTTTGTGCGGTCCGCGGAGCAGAGATTCAGAGAGTTAACAAAATGCTAGTTCCAAGCAATGCGGTCCGCGGTCGTACTTGTGTGGACCGCGCCAACTTTCACCGCGGCTGCAGTACACTTTCACACGGTCCGCGGTCCTCACGCTCAGAGAAGCATAAATGTGAAGTCCATGAGACAGTGCGGCCGCGGTCCATTTTGTGCAGCCCGCACTGACCCCGCAGGAGTATTTTTGTCCAGTTTTTCCAACCTAGTATAAATAGAATATTTTACCATTTTTAGGTCAAGTTTTACATTGCAGACTGAGCTGGGCTCGTGAGACTCATTTTTGTAGCCATATTCGGCACTTTTACTCTTCATTAACGATAGATTATCGTGATTTCTTCTTAGTAATTAATTAATATGCTTAGTTCTTCATCTATTTCATCAATTTCTGTCGCTAGCATAAGTAGCTAAACCCATTAACTAGGGTTGTGGCTCAACCCTAGTGTGAGTAATTGATGGGTGTTTCCATCTAGGGTTAGAATGATTATGGGTGTTTTCTATTTGGGTTGATTTTATGTGTTAATTTCGAATTTGTGGTTGCAAACACTGATTCAAGCGTAATGGGTCTAAATCCTCTTGAGAAAGAGAGTCTATGACCCCAAAATTGACCCAACAAGGAATTGGGATGGACTCATGAGAAATGATAGTCCCAATTAACGGGTTAAATCTCGAGAGAGTAATCACCCTACTTGAACCCTAGTTGCTTGATAAAATTGGCCTACCAAATTGGTCTCGAGAGAGTTAATTGGGCAAAATTACTCTCTCTACTAAGAGGTGTGAGAGTGGGTACAATTGTGCAATGGTTATAGCATAAGCCCCAAATATGTCAATCTATCCTTAGTAGCATCTACCCGTCAATTGGCCACTTAGGTAGCGTCACGACCCTAGTGCCTTTCTTCACATTAGATACAACTTAGCAATATTCTCGTAGCATAATTTAGTGTTAATCATAAGTTTTATAATAGTAGTTATTAAAAATAAAAAACCAAAATGTTTGAAGTGACATTAGGAGTACAAACACATCTCTATACTACACAAAAAATCCAACTCCACTACTAGCTCCCTGAGGAAATCGATCCCGACCTCTATTCGGGTAAAAGCTATTGCGACCCGCTCTTCCTACCTTGGTGTAGCGTCGAGTTGGTAGTGATCATGCTCCTCCTAGCTGCAGGAATATATCAATATATCATCAATGAAGACTATCGCGAATGAGTCCAAATAAGGCCTGAACACTCGGTTTATCAAGTCCATAAAAGCTGCTGGGGCATTTGTCAACCCGAATGACATAACCAAGAACTGATAATGCCCGTACCGAGTGCAGAAATCTGTCTTAGGGACATCAGATGCCCTAATCCTCAACTGATGGTAGCCAAATCGCAAGTCAATTCTTGAAAATACCCTGGCACCCTGAAGCTGGTCGAACAAATCATCAATCCTCGGTAGTGGATACTTATTCTTGATCATTACCTTATTTAATTGCTGGTAATCAATACACATTCTCATTGACCTATCCTTCTTCTTAACAAATAACATCGGCGCACCCCAAGGTGAAACACTAGGTCTAATGAAACCCTTCTCAAGCAAATCCTGCAAATGTTCCTTTAACTCCTTTAACTCCAGCGGGGCCATACGATATGGCGGGATAGAAATGGGCTGAGTACCCAAAACCAGATCAATGCAGAAGTCAATATCCCTGTTGGGTGGCATACCTAGCAATTCTGAAGGGAAAACTTCAGGAAACAACGGTCTTAGAATCAATAGAGGGAACCTCAGCACTAGAATCACGAACATAGGCTAAATAGGCCAAACACCCCTTATCGACCATACGTCGAGCTTCACATACGATATAACACTACGGGTAGAATGACCAGGAGTCCCTCTCCACTCTAAATGAGGCATACCCGATAAAGCTAAGGTTACAGTCTTGGCATGACAGTCCAAGATAGCGTGATAGGGTGATAACCAGTCCATCCCCAATATAATATCAAAGTTAACCATGTCTAAAAGCAACAAATCTACACGAGTCTCGAGATCTCCAATCATCACAATACAAGAACGATGGACTCGATCGACCACGATAGAATCACCCACCGGTTTAGACACATAAACAGGAACACCCAGTGCATAACTAGGCATGACCAAGTACGAGGCAAAATAAGATGACATATATGAATACGTAGACCTCGGATCAAACAACACTGAAGCATCTCTATCACAAACCCGGATCGTACCTATAATAACTGCATCTGAAGCCTCAGCCTCGGGCCTGGTCTGAAAGGCATAACATTGGGACTGGGCCCCACCACACTGATCTACCTCTTTAGAATGGCCTGCTGCTGGCTGGCCTCCACCCCTAGCGGTCTGAGCTCCACCTCTAGGACGTCTATCTCCACCTCTAGCACCTCTACCCCACCTCTAGCTGTCTGGGCGGGCTGTGGAACACCTGGTGCCTGAACCATTGCAAGGGAACCCTGATGCTGAGAGCTACTCGTTGCTCGAGGGCAAAACCTAGCAATGTGACCCGTGTCACCACAAGTGTAATAAGTCCTTGGCTGCTGGGTCTGCTGACCCTATTAACCTGAATGACCACCCTGAAAACTCTGAAGTGGCGGTGCACTAATAAGAGCTGGCGGTGCACTGAAGGGCTGCTGATCAGAATAGTGCGTGTGAGAACCACGGCCACCTGGGGCACCATGAGAAACCTGGAGTGCTGACTGGAATGGCCTTGGAGGATGACCCCTATCATATGAATCTCTGCCTCCAAATGAGGCACCACTGAATCTGCCTGACTGACGGGGTCTCTGGTCTGCCCTATGACCACCCCCTTGTGATAATACCATCTCAACCCTCCGGGCCACGTTGGCCGCCACCTGGAAGGATATCTCACTCCCAGCCTCTCTGGCCATCTGGAGACGAATCGGATGGATGAGCCCATCAATAAACTGTCTCGCTCTCTCCCTCTCAGTGGGAAGTATTATAAGAGCATGGCGAGCCAAATTAATGAACCTGGTCTCGTACTGCCTCCTATAGGCCTCTCGCTATGAAATAGGGAGAAACTTCTCCAGAAATAGCTGCGTGAACTGCTCCCAGGTCAAGGCTCGCGACCCCGCTGGTCTAGTTAAGCAATAATCCATCCACCAAGTCTTGGTCGGATCCAGATAGGCAAAATGTAGCAAAATAAACCCCATTGGTCTCAACAATACCCATGTTCCGAAGAACCTCGTGGCAGCTATCCAGATAATCCTGAGGATCCTCGGTAGATGCACCGCTGAAGGTAGTAGTGAAGAGCTTGGTAAACCTATTTAATCTCCACAAAGCATCGGCAGACATAGCTGCTCCATCACCGACCTAGGCTACCACAGCCGGCTGAGCTGCTCCAACTGGCTGAATTGCTGGAGTCTGAATCTAGGGAGCTACCTGCTCTGAAGTACAGGTAGTAGGAGTTTGGGCTCCTCCTCTAGCCTGAGAAGTGGCTGGTGCTACAGGAAGCAAGCCTGCACGAGTGACACTCTCCATAAGGCCCACCAATCGGACCAGAGCGTCCTGAAGAACTTGGGTAGCAATAAACCCCTCTGGGACCTGAACTGGGCCCACCGGAACTGCTGGGGCCGGAACCACCTCGTCAAAATCAATATGTGGCTCCGCCACTGGTGCTGCTGCTCGGGGCTGAGCTCTTCCCCTACCTCGGCCTCGCCCTCTAACCCTAGTGGGTGCTGCTGCTGGGGGCTCGGGCTACTGAGCGATAGATGAGGAAGTGTGTGTTCTCGCCATCAGCGAAAGAACATAGTAGAAATTCAATTAGCTTTGAGAAACCAAACCGCACGATAAGAAAGAACAAATGTGAAACTTTTCCAAACTCTGTAGCCTCTGGAGGATAAATACAGACGTCTCTGTACTGATCCCTCAGACTCTACTAAGCTTGTCCGTGAGTTGTGAGACCTATGTAACCTAGAGCTTTGATACCAACTTGTCACAACCCAGATTTCCCACCCTCGGGGGTCGTGATGGCGCCTACTCATAGAAGCTAGGCAAGCCACACATCAAAAAACTCCTAACTCTTTAATTTTAAATCCTTTTTAATTATCATAACAACAAGCGCTAAATATTTAAATAATAACGAAAATATGAAATTAAAGCGGAAGACTTAAATTAATAAGTTGAACAATAATGCGAAAATCAACATATGCCTCTACCCAAGAACTGGTGTCATATCACTCACGGACCACTAAGAGTACTAAATATAACCATTTGAAAGAAATATAACAATGTATGTCTCGACTACCAGAGATAACAGAACATAAATAAAGATAGAGGAGATGTCGGGCCTGCGGATGCCTGCAAGGCTAACTTAGAGTCTCGGTGGACTGAAGACTGGCTCCCGAGCTACTGCTGCTGTCCGGTACCTGGATTTTTGCAAAAGAGCACAGAGTGTAGTGTCAGCACAACCGACCCCATGTATTGGTATGTGCCTAACCTAAACCCAGCGAAGTAGCGACGAGGCCAGACCGGACTACCACATAAACCTGTGCAGTTATATATATACATATACAGCGGAATCGAGATACAGAGATAACCAAATCCTTATGGGAGAGGGAGCATGCTATGGGGAAAGTAACAATTCCAAGTAAAAGTCATCAAGTAATGAAGGTAACAACGTAACTCAGACATCAAATATGAATCAGAAAGCAGCAAGTGCACGGCATCACCCTTCGTGCTTTTACTCTCATCCTCACCAAGCAATGATATAATAAAACGTGCACGGTATCACCCTTCTTGCTTTTACTCTCTTTCTTCACATATAATCAATAGAATTGGCACGGAAAGGTACATTGTGCGGCACAATATCACCCTTCGTGCTTTGCACTCTTTCCTCATAATAAACAAATAATGCACAGCATCACCCTTCGTGCTTTACACTCTTTCCTCACAATAAACAAACAATGCACAGCATCACCCTTCGTGATTTAACACTCTTCCTCACCCAAACAACAATCACAAATAAGGGGCAAGGGAATAAACAAAATAATAATAGAAATGCCGGCAAGGGAACACAATTAAACAATCAAATCCCGGTAAGGGTACAACATCAATAATCTAAACATCCCGGCAAGGGAAAATAACCAACAAGGCATCAATATCCCCGAAAGGGTACAATTCAATAATTCTTTCTCTTTCTTTTACTTTTATTTCATAACTCACTTTAACACTTGAGCCAATGCTCCAAGGTTTCAATCATCTCATATGTTTTCACAATTATAATATAACCTGAGCCAATGTTCCTCGATGTTCCTAGGTCACAATTTCCTTCCTCAAGCTTTTCACAACAGTAGGAATCATCACCAAGGCATGAGAGATACAATGAGATCAAGATATTTACTATTTAAAGACTTGCGGTAATGCTAGATACCAACGTATAGATACTCGTCACCATGCCTATACGTCGTACTCGACAATTACCACATAGCAAATAGGACTCAACTCCTAATCCCTCAAGCTAAGGTTAGACCAAACACTTACCTCGATGCCTTGAACACAACTCAAGCCTCAATTATAGCTTTACTCTGTGATTCCACCACCAATTCACTCGTATCTAATCACAAATTACTTAATTAAATTAATAAACACTAAATGAATCAACCCCAATGCATGAAAATGAGTTTTCCAAAGTTTTACCCAAAAAGTCAAAAATTGCCCCGGGCCCATGTGGTCAAAACCCAAGGTTCAAACCAAAACCCGATTACCCATTCCCCCACAAACTCAAATATATAATTTGCTTTGAAATCGGACCTCAAATTGAAGTCCAAATCCCCAATTTTTAAAAAACCTAGGTTCTACCCAAAACACCCAATTTCCCCCATGAAAATCTTTGATTTTAGGTTGAAATTATGTTAAAGGATGTTAATGATTGAAAGAAATGAGTAAAAACTAACTTACAATTGATTTGGAAGAAGACTTGTTCTTGGAAAATCGCCCTAGTGTGTTTGGGTTTGAGAAAATATGAAAAATGGGGTTCAAAATCATTTAAGTATAAAATTTGCAGGTCTCTGATATGGGAAATGCGAACATGGGTTCACAATTGCGAACCCCGACCTCTCAGATGTGGGAATTGAAAAACAAGATTCGCATTTGCGAACCCTTCATAATTTCCTAGCATTCGCATTTGCGAAGCAGTAGTCGCAATTGCGACTTCGCATTTGCGAGAGAAATATCGCATTTGCGATGACTGAGGATTTAGGTGTGCATCATATTTGCAATGGAAATATTCGCATTTGCGAAGAAGGCTGCCCATGTGTTGTCTCGTATTTGTGATGCATAGCTTGCATTTGCGAGGCTGGCTTCGCAAATGCAAAGCCTGCAGGTCAGTTCACACCAGCAAAATTTTAAGTTCAAAAATACAACCCATGGCCTATCCAAAACTCACCCGAGTCCTCAGGGCTCCAAATCAAATATGCACACAACCTCAAAAATATCTTATGGACTTACTTGTGCGATCAAATCGCCAAAATAAAATCATAAACACCGAATTAAACCTCAAATCTAAAAATTCTTTCAAACTTCATAAAACATCAAATTTTCCAATTTAGGTCTGAATCACGTCAAACGACGTCTGTTTTCAACCAAATTTCACAGGAATGACTTAAAACATATATAAGACATGTACCATGTGCCGAAATCAAAATACAGGCCGATACCATCACTTTCTAATAAGATTGCATTTCCAATTTTCTTAAATATTTCCAGAAAACAATTTTACAAAAAAAATCATTTCTCGGGCTTGGAACCTCGGAATTCGATTCCGGGCATACGTCCAAGTCCCATATTTTCCTACGGACCCTCCGAGACTGTCAAATCACAGGTCTGGGTGTGTTTACCCAAAATATTGACCAAGGTCAAATTTATTTATTTTAACATCAAAACTTAGCATTTTACACATAATTTCATATTTAAGCTTTCTGGCTACGCGCCTGGACTGTGCACGCAAATCAAGGTGACTCTAAATGAGGTTTTCAAGGACTTGGAGACATAAAATTCAATTAAAAATAGGTGATGACCCCTTTGGATTATCACATTATAATGTGTCCCCTGTCATTTTTTCTTTAGTTATTTGTCTTAAATAATTTGTGGAACTCACATGCTGCTTAATACACTTTCTTATTTCTTTGTTTTACCTTTAATAGTCGGCAATGCAAGGCTGCAAGAAAGACAAAGGGATCAACAAGAGTGTATTCCCATTGCGATCTCCATTTATAGACAGAAATTTTAACTTCTTGGTTCGTCTCTTCCCCGCTAAGCTCATGTCTCTATATCAAGTATTTCTGAATCATCATACACCTATTTGAGTTTGGGTTTTTTAGTTCAAATTTACGGGTTTTTCCATCAATTTGATAAATATTATGTCTTATTTTTTGATAAGTGGTGAGTGCAATTTTAAAGATTTGATAGATTTTGTGCCTTTTATTTATTTTTAATTTACAGGATGTTCAAAAGAAAAGTGCCTTTGAAAAATTATATTATATTCTAATGCCAAATTTTTCCCATCTTCTTAATTTTTATGATATTTATTTAAAAAAAAATTTTCTTCTGCATTGAAACAAGTTTAGTTTTTTTAACCCGATACATGGCTAAGTTTTTCTTATTCCATGATTCATTGAATTTTTAATATTTAACTGTAAATGCATCTAATTGATATATGTTCTTATAATTTAAATATAAATTGTTCACAAGATTATTTTATTTTATATTTCAGTCTAGTGATTTTGAAGAGTGCTTCATATATTCTTGGATGCATAAAGATCAACAACTGCGAAGAAGGTGATAACATAAATCATCAAGATCAAACGGGGTGACAACATGAATCATCAAGCAAATGCTTATATTCATTTATGTGGAATATCGTACATTATTTCTGATGTCTATTACCATAAAGCCTCACATCAGCTAGTTCTTTTCTTCAAATTTTAGTTACTGTAAAAGAATTATGTACTGTAGATACTATTATTAATTGATTAATATAAATTTGTATCTTGAAATTTATTTTGTGAAAATTTTTACATGTGTAGAATAAGTCATGTCTCAAGGTAATATATTATTACTATTAGTTTTAATATAACATGTATATCCATAGAATAATTGGAAAATTTTAGACAAAAATAAAATCGCGAAGATACAGGGTGATAAGAACTTTCATCGCTACTAAAATCAATATTCTGTCAAAAAATTAATAATAAAGTAATCTAATCTCGACTTTTTTGTATGATTTGTAGCCATAAAACTTTTTGTCCGTAGCTAAACAAAAATACTTTTGTAGTTACATATCAAAACTTCTGTAGCAAATAAATTTAAAGCTTTTGCCACGCTATATCACTTTGTAGCTACCACCATAATAGCTACAAATTAATTTGATGTGGCAAGAGTATAAAATTATTTGCTATAAATATATTTGTCGTGGCAAAAGTATAAAATTATTTTCTATGAATATAGCTACAACACAAAATTTTCGTAGCAATAAGTATTAATCCTTAGCCACGGGTCATGTAAAGTTTGTAGCTAACTTTTAGCTATGCTACATTTTGCTACGAATGCTACGAAAAAAAATATTGTGGCTAAATTATTTAGCTACGGAAATTTTCATAATTAGCTACATTGTGTTTTATAGCTATAAATGCATTATGTTGTAGTGTTCGTGGCTAAATGTGATAAGTTCCAAAGATACGGTAATAACATGCATAGACCTACTGAATTACTACATCCGGTCATTTTCCCGTAGCCTTTTATGAAGTGGGGGATGGATATCGTGGGACCATTACCGCAAATCAAGGGCAAGGTAAGGTTTTTATTGGTACTCACTAATTATTTTACTAAATGGGTAGAAGCATGAGCTTTTAAACAGGTGCGAGAAAAAGAAGTCAGAGATTTTATTTGGTGATACATCATATGCTGATTTAGCGTACCAAAGGAAATCGTATGTGATAACGGCCCACAATATATAGGCATGCAAATCGAGAATTTTTCCAGAGTTGGCAAATTAGAAGGATTACTTCAACTCCTTACCATCTCGTAGGTAATGGACAAGCTGAATCAACGAATAAAATCATCATCAACAATTTGAAGAAAAGGTTGGAGGAATCTAAAGGCAATGAACCGAAGGTGTTACCTGGAGTCTTGTGGGCTTATCGAACAACTGCCAAAACAAGTACGGGGGAAACACCATTCTCTCTTGTATACGGAGTTGAAACATTAATCCCAGTCGAGATAGGAGAGACAAGTACGAGATATACACAAGCAACTGAGCAGTCAAATAAAGAATAAATGCGAATAAACCTGGATTTACTTGAGGAAAAGAGGGGACATGCGTTAATAAGGATGGCAGCATAAAAACAAGTTATTGAATGATACTATAACCAAAAAGCTCATCTCATATTCTTTAAGATTAGGGACTTCGTACTTAAGAAAGTTTTCCAATCCACGAGGGCAGCTAATGCAGGAAAGTTAAATCCAACTTGGGAAGGACCTTACACGATTCATGGAATCGCAGGAAAAGGAGCATATGAGCTTGAAACATTGGATGACAAGATTTTACCCTCAAATTGGAATGATGTTCATTTGAAAAGATAATATTTCTAAAGAAAAGAAATACCCAGGGTAGGTATCCCTATCAATCATTTTTATTTTTGAATTATCTAAATTTTACTAACGATTTTAGATGATAGACAGAAAGCTAGCCCGTACTAAATGATGAATTACGTCCTGCAAGACACGCGGAAAAGAATATAATTCCCGGTCTAGGGTTACAACTATTCTGATAAAAATTTTAAAGGGTTAAGCAGTCTTCATCTAATATTGTACCTCCGAGTCCCATTTGTTTTTCCTTTTTAGGAAAAGGACCGCATGAGAGGAATAATCAAGTACTCGAGATTTCATACTTCAAAGCTCAAACACTTGGGAGACTATATAATAAACATATGATATATGTATAAACAAGGCAAAGAAGACTGAAAATAGTTAAAGTTCAAGTCAAAGCCCAAAAGTCTACTCATCGAATGAATTAAGTTAAGAGCAAAGTTATGAACCAATAACACAAAACCAGTCAAAAACCTTATAGATTTCATGATATCTAAGTTAAGGGCAACGTATAGAAATGGGTTGTGAAAAAAAACCCTTAGATTTTCTTTCCTTTTTTTGCAAATCTGTTGTAAAGAAAAAAGTTACGAAAAAGTTATAGAAGTTATTTAATTTTCATATTATTTAAACTTGACAAAAATTCAAATAAAAAACTTTATCAAAGTTATTTCAAGAAACATGTATGTTCCTATTTCTTTTATCGTACATTTACACCGTTATGAAGTTGAGACGTCTTTTTTATTATGTGTCGAATATAAAAGGGTCCTCTTTTATAAATTCATATTTGATTCAGATATCCATGAAGCCAACAAAGCATTTTATTAAAAATATTGCAAAAAAAGGTCTAGCAAAAACCCACGAATTAACAAATGAGACCTTGAATATAAGGAAAAAACGAGCAAAATAGAAGCTCAAGAAAATTAAGTTGAACAAAAGAACTTCTTAATATTAAAGTTTAGACTAAGTATGAACCTAGTCCTAAACTATTTGTCATTCATACAAAATACCCCGAAAAGGTCTGCGGATTTGTCATTTCCAAAAAACTAAACCCCCAAATGAGACCGAGGGTTAAAACCACATTTCACCAAAAGAAAAAAAAAGAGAAGTCACAGTTCATAAACTTTCACTGAGGGGTTGAAGAAGGATCTAAAGCAGTATCACTAGCAGCAGAAGGTTCGGGTTGGCTTGAAGGAGTTGGAGCATTCACCGTACCCATATCATCTTCTACATGCTCAGGAGTATCAGCCATGGGAGAAGGAAAGTCTTGGTCCTGCTGAGTTTTTTCAATTGTCTCTTTTATCTTGGCTAACTCAGCTTCCAAGTTGAAACCCTCTTGGCTAGCCTCCACAAGGGTCTCATGGCTTGTGTTTAAAATCGCCCAACTCACTTCAATATCGTCTTGTCCTCAAGAATCTCATAATTGCTCTCCCATTGATCAATCTTGTTTTTGAGCTTTTTATTCTCAGCCAAGGTAGAATCATAAGAAGCTTGCAGAGGAGCAAGTGAACTTTCTAAAACGTTGACCTTATTAGAAGACTCACAAAGATCTTTTTGGGTCTGAGTAAGTGTTTTCACAAATTCACCTGCGTAAACCTCTTTCTCACTTAGCAAAGCCTTCAATTCTCCAATCTCTTCTTTGGCCTTGGAGAGTTTCTTAGAAAAGATGTCTCGAGGAGATTTTTATCCTTATCAGCTTGATTTGAGGAAGCCTTCCCAGCTGCTAACTCTGAAGTCAAAAACCTGCAACTGCTGCTCTAAGATGCACTTGGTTTTTTTTAATGCTTCCATATCAATTTGAAGGCTTTCATATTGTTCTTTCTAGTTGTCTGCTTGAATTTTATAATCATGTATTAACTGCTCCATATAGGAAATCCTCTTCATCATCTATGTGCCAGCAAGATTGATCTAAAAAAAATAAGGGGTAAGAACCTTAATAGAAGAAGAATGTAATAAAGTATGAAAAGAAACAAATACCTTTAATGATGACTGCAGTATATCATTAATCCAAGTCAAAGAGTTGTGACTCTCGAGCTTGGATTTCTCAACTGGACCAATCAAAGGTTTCAGCTATACGTCAGCTCGACCTAATTTTCTCAAAAGGTTACTATCGGCAGGAACCTTGATGATAATTTTCTTCATAGCTCCACTTCTACTTGAGGAATCGACCTCAGTATGAGGAACAGTAGTAGGGGGAACTGTGGAAAAAGTCATAATAGCTTGGGGCGGAGCAGTTACGACTGGTAAAGAAGACGTCAAGGGAACAGGCATGGTAAATGAGGCAAGGGGTACTTCATCAGAAACTAAACCCAAATTGTCACTATCAAACCCATGAGCAAAAAGTTGATCAACAGAGTCACGAGCTATCACAGGAGTGTCATAATCAGAGATTACCATGGTAGCTTCAACAGGCTCGGTAATAGGAACAAAACGGGGAGGAGAAGCTTCATCGTCTAAAAAGATACGTCTTCTAGCTCGCGGCCTTTTTATCAAGGAACCCCCATCTTGTTCCTCCTCCTCTTCAAGAATCTTGGACTGCAGTAGCCTTCCTTTTTGATGAAGAACCCAAGATTATCTCTTGAGCTCTTTCCAAAGAAACTCTGGAAGCTACGACAACATCAACACTTATACCTCGAATGGGAAATCCTAATAAAAAGAAGGATCAAAACAAAATCCAAAGGAAAAAAGTGAATGAAAGTACAAAGAAGATATGAGAAAAATCATTTACTATGAGTTTTCAATTTCCAACCAAACCGACGTGAAACGTTTTTCCAAGATCTAGCTTCCATCGGAGAAATATTCAATAACTTTCCTACCCAACCACAGAAATTGAGAATCTCATCCATAGTTCCCATGGTTGCTGACATAGAGGAAAAAGTTAAAGGGTAGCAAGCAAAATAGAGAGA
Source organism: Nicotiana glauca (assembly GCA_026770625.1). Lineage (NCBI taxonomy): Eukaryota > Viridiplantae > Streptophyta > Magnoliopsida > Solanales > Solanaceae > Nicotiana > Nicotiana glauca. Next base: position 94,400 of record MU768711.1, read on the forward strand.
AAAGTAGAAAAAGTTATAAAAATAAAACTTACGTGCAAAATTTCACTTCTCAGGAAATGGAATATTTTCTTGACCCACTAGACCAACAGTGGGGGCAGCAACAAACCTGGCATACCAGCCACGGTCTTTATCATTCTCCGGGCTAACCAGCACTCTCTTACTTCTCGCTACTAAAGTGAAAATCCCATGGCGGAAAAGTTTAGGAGAGTAGAGATGAATCAAATGGAAGAAAGTAAAAGGCAAACCAGCCATATTGGCCAAATGGCTTAAGCATGAAATAGCCCTCCACACAATGGGGCCAATCTGTCCTAAACAAACTGCGAAAAAACGACAGAATTCGATGATAACAGGATCGATATGGGGTTTGAAATTCAATGTAAAAGGTTATGTATACACAAAAGAAAACCCAATCAAGTAAGATGTAATCCTTTGGTTCACATTAGGAATCATAATGCGGAAATCATGTCTTCAGTGGCAATCCCTACGAACAACAAATATCAGACCTTCAGTAATTTGAGATAGGATAAATATCAGCACGATCTAAAAAGACATAGAAGAAACTTTGGTTTCTGATTAATTCTCTATCAGTGTAAACAGATAGTTCAGCAGGAACAATTTCCTCTACCAAAGGCTCACGAAGAGATTCATTAGAGTCTTTATTTCTAGACAAAGACCTCTAGAAAGATAGCTCCTAGTTCTAAAAGGTGGAGTAGAACTCACTGAAGGAATAAAAGAGCCTCGTATCGATGAAGAACCTAAACTATGAAGTCTTCCTCCTTTCCTACTTCTAACAGGAGCAAGAGGAAGGTCATCAACAATGGGGACTCTTCGAGTGTTAGGGTTTGAAGAAGATATAGTAGTACGAGGAAGAGGAAAACAAGAATTGAATATTCTAAACTTTTTATGAGAAAGACAAAGACGAAAAGTTATATTTATACTTAGAAGCAATCATCAAAGGAAAAGGTGTAATGACGGAAATGTCATGATAGAAGCTGTCGCTTCATAATTGATGAAGCCGTAAAAACGCCCTAAAAGGCGCTGAAAAGTTGCAGAACTAATCAGGGGATGCCACGCGTCACAAACATTAAATGAAAGTGATATATGGAGCATCAGTTCCAGAGAAGAAACCGTATTACTTAGAAAAAGCTATAAAAGGTGAGGACTGAGCATTTGTAAGGACACGAGATACTATTAGAATATACTGACTTTATTTTGCTTTCTACTCTGCTATTTTTTACTTCATTTATTCAATTATTCCTATTTCTATTTGATTATCAGTAACCGGAGTTCTTCTAAAAACAAGTTTTGGCCGAAATCCTAATTTTTGGTTAAACAGTAAGAATAAAGGAAAAAGAAAGATAAAAACAATGACGAAGAATGGTAGAATACAAAGAAAATAGAGAAAAAATACAAAAAGTAAATTTTTTAAAGAGGGTAACAATAATTAACCATTAGAAATGGCCATTTGGGGTCATTTTATGTATAATTTCGTCTCTCACACGTCTTTTAGCGAGTTACTTTACATATTTCATTAAAATATTGGCGAGATTTTTTTAAATATATATAGAGGGATATAGTTAAGGAGATTTTTAGAGACGTCAGATAGTTTAAGTATGTAACTGACAAAAATATAATAGTTTAGGAGGGTTTTATGATATTCACTCGTTAAACAAGGATCATCAAAGCCTTCATTCTTAATTATTGTCTCATATCGCAATGAGGCCATCGTGAACTTGTCTCAATCTTTGTTGTTTTGTCGAAGATTAAATAATTAAATTACCCATTATGAAAGATAATTATGATGTAAGTTTGAAAATTTCTTCAACTACAAATAATATTAAACCGAGAATTATCTCACCTAACAAAAGGTGGGCAAGAAATTTTGACCTAAGAAATCAATCAGCTTGCCATACGTGGGAGAATTAGTTTACCCTTATCAATTGATTTTCTTTTCTATATAGTATTTGTTGGTTCACGCCTGACAATTGAAGCGGGCAACTAAAAATCACTACTGTAATTTAAGGCTAATTATTTTCAATCACTTAATTTCCCCATGTTTGCTTTTGCAAATACTTTTGCTTGGCATTTCTTCTGGTGCAAAGAGATTAGAGTCTTTTCTTGGTATCTGATAGGATGCTCCAAATGTGATTGCGATTTGATCATTTCACATATTTAAGAGCATCTTTTTCTGTTGCACAAATTTAGACGATCAGTGACTGAACTATCCTCTGAAAAATAACAAAGAAAGGTGTCTCGCTTATACTGTCAAAATTTATGCTTACCTAATGGTAACGAGTAGTTTAACTAAGTTAACATATTTAAATACCGACGTTGTCCATTTCTTAACATCTATGGAAAACTTCATTGCCTACTAGGTCTTCGTCAATGTCAGTTAAGAACGACTTTGAATATCTTAGTATTTTTTACTAATAAATGAGGAAAAATAGCTCAACAAACATTTTTTGAGGGGGTTAATTTGATATTACTTCAAATCTCTTTACCATTCTTTGTGTCATAACATTGCATTGTTTAACACCTCGGAACTATTTCATTGTTAAGTAAATGATAATGGAGTACTACGAATTAACAGGAAAAGATAGTAGAAACGAAAGAAAACATCTACTAATTTTATTTCTGACATTTTATAATCTCATTTCGACCTTATAAATAAGGTAGTTTTTTCTAAACGATACTCCCTTTGATCCATAATAAGTGATTTTTTAATCTTTGGCACACCCCTTAAGAAATTACAAACTCCTAAAAAAAATATATATTTACTAAATTATCCTTTTATTAATTATTACCTTGACACATTGGGATATATAAATAAAGGCAAATTTGAAAAAGATAAAATTAATTTTTTTTTGATTATATAAAATTACACTTATTTTGGACCAAAATAAAAAGGTTAAAAAGTGAATTTGTTATGGGCCGCAAGAAGTATGCAGAAGTATTGAGTTTCTCATAGACATAGACCAATAATATATGTGAGAGTTTCGTAAAAGTAGCACGAGGAGTGTCGCGTGGATTTGGATAAAGCTGAAAATTTACTTAGAAGACAAGTGCATGAATGACTGGAATGACAATAAATATACTCATCAATTGGCATCCGAAAGAGTGAGAGCGCGAAGAAATGTACAGGTCAAGTTGACAAACTTGTTTTTAATACAGATCTTGAATAAATACAGTGAAACTGAAAGATGTAGTATGTCCACAGTCCACAGCGTGTGCTATCGCACTTAATTTGGAGACACACATCTATATGTAGGTTGGATTTTGACCCTTGACAAAGCGGATCGGCAAGTGGCGCGGCAGTGGCAAGGATTTTGGCATGATGGTCTTGCAATTGGTCTATGTGCGGGGAAAAATCAACATGCAAGACAATGCAGGTGTTGTCGATGGCAACAAACTGTTGCAAAGGCAAGTGTGACGGACTACGCTTCTATTTGAGGGCTATGGTGTGACGGACTACACCTAAAATATGAGTGGGCTGCGTGCAAGCAAAGGCCAAGACCTTGACGGAACTAGGTGGGCTGAAGGATGCTTGATAAGGCAAAACAGGAAAGACTTCGGCGCTAAAATGGGGCAGCTTAGTGCCAAGGCATTGGCATTGGCAATGTGATGTTGCCATGACTTAGGTGAGCGGGTTGGCACCTAAAGTTAATTGTGGGCAAACGACTTGGCAAAGGGAAGGGCATAAAGGCTTGGTGACTTGATGCTAAAATCAGCATTGGCATTGGCAACGGGCAGACTTGATCAAGTAGGGGCGACTTGACAAGGACAAGCAAATGTGCAACGGGAAGGCCGTGCGTGGGCAGATTTGTCATGGCATTGAGTTGCGGCAAACGGGCCAAGTTCGTGGGCGATGGCAAGGAAATTTATGGAACAATGCAGCCGGATACAATGGCATTGGAGTTGGTCCAAGCCAAGGCACGAAATTAGGGCAGTAGCTGGCCAGGAAAATGCACACATGCTGTGCACATGAAGCAGTTGGGCGGTTGCAACTGCCCATGTCCAAGAGTGCTGATTATATGCTGAGTGTTCGCACGATTTTGGGGCATGTTCTAGACATGTTCTACACGTTTTGATCATGGGGATCATGTCCTATCAGTTGGGGGATGTCAACTGAACATATAAACTAATTTTGGGCTGATTACACTATATATATGTGTGTTAGCAGCCTTAAAAACGAGCTAAGTACCTAAGGAGGGAAATAGTCTATCAAAGAGGCATAGGGTTGTCTATTTTATGGCTTGAGCATGGCAAAATGTGTGCCATTGCCTTGCCAACCGAGTTGACAGCACGAGCGGCCTTAGGCGGGGGCTTTTATAGGGCAGATTCGTGCAAGTATCGGCATTTTTGTGAGTTGGTGACTGCGAAGGGTGGCAGAACCTTGCCAAACTCGGAAATTTCCTTTGTAATTGATTTTATAAAAGGTTGGGAAAAGAGTTTCCCGTTAATCTGCTTGTCTCCTTATTATTTCTGTTGCCTTGAATTATTTCTAAGTGTTAAACCTCGAATGCGAAAGAAAATAGGGCGAAGGCTGATGTCAAGTGGGGACTTGACTGCCGCACAACGGGCAGTGTTTCGACGGACAGAAAATGCCCCCGTGACAGTAGGATATCTGAATTTATACAAAATGTACATTTATGATTGGTTTACACCTATCGCCATAAAGTAATAGCAGGTGCAATAGTATTCTGCATGCATTGATTTGAAATACTAAAGGCCCTTTTGATGTTTCAAAAACAGATTACAGAACTTGTAAATACTGGTTTGACTATTTGTATTTGCAAAGATCAGAACTCTTGTACATGGAATAGGGTGAAATGTTGAATTACTGGATTGGGGGTATTTCAATTGAAATAATGATTTTACCCACAAATCTTTGTTTATTCACAAATTTATTTTCCAACTCACTTAGAAGGTTGATTTGTTAAGCTGTTGAATATAGTGTTAGATTAACCGCACCTCCCCCGAAATGCGATACCACCCACTGCTAAAGCATAAATTTAACATGGCTTGTCGACAGGGGCGGATGAGATGTCGGATTTATAGGAACCCAATACTTTTAGCGTGTTGCATAAATTTATATGCAGTAACTCACTAAAATTGCAATAAATATTGTATATGAACCAATAATATTAAAAATATATATAGTAACAGGTTCAATACTAAAAACATTAAAAATTGACATCATAGAGGTGATGTGGCTCTGCTTGTCAACAAGATCTCTATTTTCCACTAGCTAGTTCATAGTAACCGAAAGTACTTTTAAAGGAAAAAGAAAAAAAAAAATTCGTTAGGAAAAGATAACATAAGAAGCCTGAGAATGAAAGATGTTGATGGAGAATTGACAGGTAATTGAACAAATATACATGACAACAGGGAAAGAGGAATAACAAAAACAATCCAAGAAACAGTAAGAAGAGAATATATATTTTCTTCCCTTGTAGCACTCTGTTTCAGAGCAATATTCCTTTTCTCCTAGAAGAAACAGCATAGCTTCTACTTCTTTGAAACACATCAGTATTCACTTTAACATCCTGATCACCAAAATCACACGGCTTATCTTCATCAATTCTTCCAATAGCAACAGAACGGCTCCTAGGCACCACATTAATATTCACCCCATTTTTAGCAAGTGATTTTTGCCTCAGAATCTCCCCTTCCACCTTATTTACGAGACTCCTTTTCGAAGCAATTCGAATCAGCTCCCTAAAATCTTCATCCTTACTTGAGAAAGACGAATTGGCACTGAAACTTCTGGGGATAGAAGAGATTTGTGCAACAGCAGGACAACCCATAACAGTTCCATAGCCAATTGTACCAGAACAATCCATCAGGCTATGGACATAAAAATCCCTGGCTTTAATTAAAACTCTGATAGGTGCTTTTAGGCACTTCTTCATTCTGCTTTCTTTGCTAGCCTTTGCGCTCATTTTCACTTTGTACAAGTCGGTATGATCAGGAAGATGACTATTAGATATATAAATATGCAAGAATTATAAAGACGGGTATGAAGAAAATAAATAGGTGGGGGAGCAACTAATTAAGATAACAGCGCAACTTTGGAGAGTGGGAAAAGCAACTTAAGCTTATAATGATTGAAGACACTATATTGGTGGGAGCTATTTATAATTTAATCGTTGGGACATATTGGCATGAAATGTATATCTGGAGTTGGACTTAAACAGAAATATAAAAAGGGGCTCGAAAAGGATTGGGCTGATAGAATTCATATAATGAAGAAGGATTTTTCTATGGGGTATTCTCCTCCAAGTTGCAAGTGGAATAATATAATAAAGGATTTAAATATAGCGGATAGTATGTCTTATTCTTATGAAAAATTAATTGTAATAATTATTTAAATGATTTGATAGTGTCAAAATTCATTAACACTATCTGCGGATAAAACTTTAACTTGAAAATAAAAGGGTTTTGTGGGACTTGATGACCAAAGACTTCATTTATGTCTCAACATAAAGGAAGACTAAAACTGTGGCCGAAGGTATGGACCATGTCCAAATACAACTTAATGTAATTTATATTTAAATAAAAGAAACATGCCGTAATCGAGATGACAAAGATGATCCATTTAAGTATATTTTTTTGTTAAACAGTAAGCAGAAGTTGAATTTTTGTATTACTAATATGTTAATGATGACAGAGAAAGGAACATAATTCAGAAGACTCGGAATTGCATTTGGAAAATGAAAATCAAAACAACTTTCCTTCTTCCCAAGTCAATGTGAGAATAATATGTACTCATTTTTTCCTTTAACTTAAACTCTTCTTCTTTTAGCTGACAAAAGATAAAAAAGAAGATATTAATAGCCATTTCTTGAGTCAGCCATCGTTCAAAATTTAGTAAGGACAATTTTGTTTTCTCATGATGTATGCCAATATGCTATTAATAGCTTTAGGACAAATTCATGTAAGTTGTAGGACGGCAAAATACAGCACGATATGTGATGTCGAACTAATTACTACGCATTAATCCATTCACAAAATGTGTATTTTGGTTCAGTGCTGATGGAAGATCTATGCAATTGACATATGTTGAAAACATAAACGTTCTATTCCACCTTTGTTTTCATCCTTATTGATTATATATCGATATGGCGTAGCCAGATAAATACTACTGGGTATGCTATTGGGATGTGATTATGAAAGCAACTAATGTTTTAATGTGTTAAAAATAGCGTTTTGCCATAACTTGTAATTACCAAGTATGTATTTTAATGTAGCTTAGATTGGAAAAATGTTATTGTTTGTGTCATTGAAAGTAAATAATCTTATTTTACCTCTTTCATGGTTCTAAAATGTGTTCTTAAGAGGCTCCACGAATTAAGGCTGTATTTTTGGCGGTCCCGGGCCTAAATGGGCCAAACAGGCCGGGCCTGGCGGTCCCGGGCTCGGGCGGTCCCGGGCTTCGTGGGCCTGCTGGGTGGAACCGGCCAGTGACGGGCCTAAGCCCAGATGGTCCTGGGCTAAACGGGCCGGTCTCGTGGGCTTAGCGGGCCTAACGGGCTTTTTTATGTCCGAGGTTTTTATTTTTTTATTTTTTTTAAGGCAATTTCTTTTAAATTAGAATGCATAATAAATTAATAACAAAGTACAACATGAAGCATAAATACGTCTAATAATTTTTAAATAACACAAATTGTTGAAAAATCTTAAAGACGAATTTGCGGATAAATA
>MU768711.1:104533-131142 GCA_026770625.1 Nicotiana glauca
ACCACGAATCCCTATGAATGGATTACAAAGTAAATTGGAGGAGTATCTATTTGTACTTTCCTAGAAAATAAATTTGCACAAAAACATGCGAAATGATTGAGAATGGCTTGGCCAACTCGAGGTGTATTTTCTTACAAAAGAGGACCAAAGAAAAGGGTAAATGATCGCATCCTATTTGCTGTTTATTTAAGGAATGATTATAAATTGTCAAAGGAAAACCAATTGAGCCATCACAATATATATTTTTAGAGGGTTATTAAAGTAGCTATGATAGACCTCAACTGCCAGCGCAAGGGAAAAGTCTGCAATCTCCGAAAGTTGAACAATTTATTCTTTTCAAATTAATCGGGGTTGGCCATTGAACAATAAAAAACATAAGATATAAAAAGATTAACGAATTTATTAAATATGAGCCTCAGCTTCTTTCCAGTGAAAATTGAGTAAAAGTTTACTAATGATGTTCTTACTTCATCAATGAAGTTTGATTTTTACCTGCCCTCCACTTTGCCATCTCCTATGGGCTTGAAGTGAGAAAGATGACGTTACAATTAGCCTACTAAGAAATTATCTTTAATTTTACAATTAGACTATTAAAAGATTATCTTTAATTTTGAGTTGGACAATTAAGATTGTTTATTTGTCTAGCGTTTGAATGTGCCTAATTTATCTTTCTTTAACAACTAATACATACTCATAACTAGAGCCGTTAATATGGACTTGGCCCGTTGGGCCGCTAGAATATTTGGAGCCCGTTTAAAAACGAGGCTTTTAAGCCCAGTCCGATTAAGCCCGTGGCCCATGAGGCTTGTCTGAGGCTGGGTCGGGCCGGCCCGTGGGCCTAATTAAATATTTATTTAAAATATATAAAAAATAAAAAGTATACTGCCTTTAAAGATGGAAAGTCAGAATTCGATCTTTACTAAGAGGAACCAAAACGTGATCTTGAGAAGTTTCAAGAGATAGATGTGGTCATGTATTGGAAGGACCATTCTAGAAAATATCCCGATGTTTCAATAATAGTGCGTGATGTACTTAGTATTCTTATTATCATTGCAGCATCGGAATCAACATTTAGCATTCGTGGTGTGTTCTTACAAAGTACAGAAGTTGCATTTATTATGAAAATGTCCAAACACTTGTTACTACTCGAAATTGGCTGCACAGGTTTTCCCAAACTCAAACTGGTAATATGTTTTTATGTGAATTTAAATATTATTAATCTTTAAAATTTAATTATTTTTAATATTCAATTAATAAATATTGCATATGAATTGTAGATGAAAGTGAAGATGTTAAGACAACCTTGTCACAAGCGGATTCAAATGTGTTTGATGAAGATGATGTGTTGGATATCACATAAGTACCATGAACATTCGCTTGAATAGTTTGTTTTAAGTTTTGACCTTTAATGAATGAAATATAGTCTAGTCATTTACTTTTTTTAGTATTTACTGTGGTATATTGGAACAATATAAAAAGTTATTAAGTTTTACGAATTTTTTCAACCAAGATATTTTTTAACTTTTAAATAATTATCTTTTTAGGTTAGAACTTAAAGAAAAAATATAAAATTATATTTTTAAAAATGATGGGCCGGTCTGTGGGGGCCCGCAACTCACATAGGGCTGGGGTGGGCCGACCATTATAAGGTCCATCAAAATGGTGGGCTAGCCCAACCCGTCAATTGCTAAAGCCCACGCGGGCTAGGCTAGACTAGCCCGGCCCGGCTCATATTGACAGCTCTACTCATAAGATTCAAATAATTCAACAAGTAAATATTATATTTTAATAAAATGTTAATTTTAGTGGCGTTGATAAAATTGTTTATTTGATAAAACATACTCTAAAAGCCAGCGCCGTGGGCACGACAACTAACATTTGTGGAGACCGACGATGTTGGTTATAAGATGATGAGCGATGGTAGTTGTGGTCAATGAAGAAGGTTGATGGAGGTGGTTGTGAAGTGGTGATGCTATAGTCAGACTGAACAATGGTGGTGGTTGTTGTATAACCTAAACATTAGATCTAAGATTTTACACAATTAAATTTATAGGGAAGAGGGCTAATCAAAGTCAATGTTAATATTCAAATAGCAGATCTAGTATTTTTATGAGCAATATTTGGCGTGTGCTATTAGATAAGAATATCTTAGAACAATAATGGCATAAGAACATGAAAGATAACAATAAATAATAATAAATGGCTTTTTAGTATAAAAAAAAAGGGACAAAGTTCACCCGATAAGGGTAAGATTTTCCACTGAGCTTTCTGACAATAATGGATAATGATAAGCAGTTGAATATTTCGATTCTTCTTGGATCTGGAGAGAAGGATAAATGAGAAGAAGTGTAAAGTTAAGCTTTGTATGTATTCAATAAAGAGAGAATCTTCACAGAGAATGTAAATGATGTTCTTTTACAATAATGTTTGATCCTCTTCCCATAAATACATCTCTTCCTATTTATAAGGGTACATGTGCCACAAAACTCTAGGTGGTACAACAGAAAAGAATATTCACTAGAATATTCTCTAGGGAATCTAAATCATTAAACTAGTTGGTATTGCGCGCCGAGGACGCGTGCTCTTACTCGTCCTCGTCTTCTATTAAGCCACATCAACTTTGATGACATTTTGGCTTTTTCACATGGCCTTGACCTTTTGGGGTCGGGTCATAACGTCGACACGTCACAACCTTCAAAGACTTTATCTCCATTGAACAGGTCAAATGCATTATATGAAGTTTGTCGCCTGCATAGTTAGTCCCTCCGCTTGTTGAGGTCGTCCTCGTGGACGAGCTTGATAAATGGATAATAATGATCATGGTCATTGTAAGAGGCGGATGGCATGGAGCTTGTGAGTCACATATTTCAAACTCCTAATTTTTTTGAGTGGCCTCTGGAGAGAGCTTAACATGAATGGGATGTCACGTCACGACGTTATTCGTCATGATGACACATGTTCCCGATACATCACGTCAGGACACATGCGGCTTTTGGATTGGTTCTGCTGTTTCGATTTTGGCTGCCATTGTGTTGAATCGCTTCAATTTCGAGGTTCCTCCTCTTTAAGGAGGGGAAAGGTCACCATTGTTTGAGTTTTACCATCATTACTGATGTTATAATTGCCTTTGCTTTCTTTGAGTTTTCTTTTCTAACTTATCATTCTCTAGCTTTGCCTCCCATTTTCTCAACTCTTTAATTTCCTCTCTAACTTTCTGCAAACGTTATAATGATGTCTAACTTGTCTTCTTATACTCACGGTGGGAGAGGTTTCTGATGTGAACGAGAATATTTCGGCTACCTCATTGGTTGTTACGACCTCCGTTCGCGAAGGAGGCGCCATCTCCACTGCTTAAGCGAAGGCTCTTCCGTCAGTGGAAGAAATTATTTGTCACAACCCCGACGGGAAACTGAATTTGAAACGGCAGCCAGAGACAGTGGCTGACGTTTCCCAATCCTTTATGACAGTCAAATATTTAGACGAATTCAAGGCTAAATATGGCCTTCCTAATCAGTGGAGTTCGTACCCGCCGGCGATGATGAAGTGTACACTCACTGCCCATGGTACCGTGCTCTCTTTGCCCACCCCTTCACTGTGGGCTATTCACTTCCACTTCCTCCCTTTGATGGAGGAGTTTTGTTGTTATTACCGGGTCTTCCCGCCAAGCTCGCACCCTTGGTGTACAAAGTGATCAAAATGTTGTCTAAATTTTTTGAGTTGGTTGAGGTCAAGATTACTCTGCAGCACTTGGTGCACCTATCCATGCCCAACCTCTATCAGGACACGATGTTGAACATTCGACATTCCGAAAACCAGTCCATGGTCATTAATATGGATGACACGGGCAATCGACAGTTCTGACTTGACTTATTTTTGTCAGGATCGAGACCACCTTGGTCGATGTCATAGATTTTCTCGAGGATTGGAACCATATTCATAAGTATTCGTACTTACCTTTGCTATTTTACGTGGTCGTGTATTTTAAGTTTACTAGTTAATCTTTCTCATTTTGCAGCTACTACTCGACATTTTTAATGGTGGTGCACCTAGCCGAATGGGTTAGGCAAATCCTTCCTCACACCGCGGGGATCCACGACTGGTCGAGCTTTTGGACAAAGTACAAGCCGACTCCTCCTCGGAAATGTAACGTCGTTCTTTGGATGGCGTTGTGTTTGTATTCGCCCATTTTATTGTGCTCATCCTTTTACATTTCTTTATAGACCTTACCAAGGAGGTTGCTAAATGTAATTTGGTGTTGACGCCTTCTTTTAGGAGAAGGAGGGACGCTTCTTCCTTTACTCCTACCCCTAGTTCAACCTTTATGCTCGTTCTTCCAATGGCTCCTGCCTACATTGAAGATGAGGAAGTTTCTCCGCGTGATACGGACCTGAGGCCTAGGAAGAGGAAAGTCGTGGATGGGGGAGAGAGTATACCTGTGGCATTTATCGGAAACCTTCCCCGAGGTCGTGGTGCAAGGTACCGTGGAAGTACTAGCCGAGGAAGGTATAGGGGAAGCCTCAAAGGTGCCTGATTGGAGGGATTTGACGTTTCTTTTTCCTTTCGACTTGACAAGGATGAGGCAGCCGTGAATGTCGCCGATGATGGTCCTGCTTTTCCTGGGTATGGGAGGCTTCGTCTTCTGATCCAGCTCGAGAAGTTTCACATGCTGACAAAGGGAAAGGCCAGATGCCCGCCGAATAGGACGATGAGCGGGTTGAGTTTATTGGCAATGAATTTGACTCCGATCTTGACCCGGAAGATCATGAGATGATCGGCAACAGGAGGACTTAGATTGAGGTTAGAGTTGTGGGGGGGGGGGGTTAAGGACCATCACGATCCCAGTGAATCATGATTTACTTAGGAACACCAAGGATGTGATTAAGGCCTTTGGCCCCTTCTGCACTGATGTTGAGCATAGGAATCTTGGGATAACGAGTGAAACTACCCTTTCCAAGAGTATTGCTGGCATTTCCCTCAGGGTAAATCATTTCTATCATCTTTCTCCTTCTTTTTTTCTTTTTGTTTTGATTTACTTCTAGATCTCACCTTTTTCTTTCTCACTTTGCTTACTCTTTTCCTTTTTCGTGCTGACTGTTATCCTGAAGATAAAGAACGTAAGGAGAGAGACGAGGCAGAAGGAGATTTATAGTTGCTCTCGTCTGTAGAAGGAGGGGATGGGAAATAAAGATGAGTAGTTGCTCTCATATGTGGAGAAGCTAAGCGCTCTCGAGGGGGCGTTGAAGAAGAAAAAAGAAGAGCTAGAGTTGAGCAAGGGCTAGAGGCTCAGTGTTGTGACCTGGACATCTTAGTTGATCAACTGCTAGGTCAGTTGAATGAGTGCCAGTTCGAAATAGACTGGCTCAAGGGATCCAGTGAGTCATGATTTATTTAGGAACACCAAGGACACGATTAAGGGCTTTGGCCCTTTTTGCACTGATGTCAAGTATAGGAATCTTGGGATACCGAGTGATACTACCCGTTCCAAGAGCATTCCTGTCCTCTCCCTCAGGGTAAATCATTTCTCTCCACTTTCTCCTTCTTCTTTCCTCTTTGTTTTGATTTACTTCTAGATCTCACCTTTTTCTTTCTCACTTTGCTTACTCTTTTCCTTTTTAGTGCTGACTATTACCCTGAAGATAAGAGCGTACCAAGAGAGATGAGGTAGAAGGAGATTTATAGTTGTCTCGTCTGTAGAGGGAGGAGATGAGAAAGAATATAAATAGTTTTTCTCGTCTGTGGAGCTGCTAAGAGTTCTCGAGGGGGCGTTAAAGAAAAAAAAGGAGGAACTAGAGTTGAGGTAGGGCTAGAGGCCCAGTGCCGTGACCTCCACATCCGAGTTGATCTACTACAAGTTCAGTTGAATGAGTGCCAGTTCGAATAGACTGGCTCAAGAGAGAGGTAGCTGGTAAGAAGCAACGACTCGAGGAGGTGGAGTCCTCCTGGATGGAAACCCAAAAAATAGACGATCTTTTAGAGTTGGCAAACAAAAGCCTTCATGTTAATCGGGAAAATGTTTGGTAGATGGTTGAAGCTAAGGAGGCCATGCTCAAGAAGAGGATTAGCGAATAGGAGAAAGAGAACGCCGAGCTACTTGCACAAAATTTTGCTGTGGAGGGAGAGAATGCAATGATTTCTTGAAGAACCCTCTACTTCTTCCGTATATGAGAGTTTCTAAGAGATATGAGGTTTGGATCCTCACTGAAGCCCGAATAGAGGTGGTCTGCGAGTTGGGTCAGATAGGCTTCGTCTTTAAAACAACCTAGGAGGAGTCTCGAGCTAAGGATCGCGAAGCTGAGTTGGCCTGTGGCTATGATACCAACACACCTTAGCCTGATACAGATGATGATGATGAAGGAGGCTTCGGCCAGCTCGAAGATAGTGCCTGGTGAGACTCTACTTATGACCGAGGCGAGGATGGAGAAGGTGGCAGGGACCAGGGTAGTGATGGCCATTAGACTCCACTTCGGCGTCATTGTGAACCTTTGTAAAGACTCCATACCTAAATATCAAAGTTGGTTTTGATTTATATGCACCTTTTTTATCTTTGCATGTTTGCTTTTTGTAATTTTGTGTTTTGCTTCTATACTTCCTTCCTTCATTGTTATCCTCAAGGTTGCGATAGTCGTGGGGTTTAGTGGCCATGGGCCGAGGAGTTTTTTATTTGACCTAGTCGAAAGTGCGTCTTAGTTGAGATGTTGACAAAGGTCAATAGGTATTGTTCGAGATGGTCGAACATACCTTTTCCCTGAGTCGTGGCCAAGGGTCGATAGGTGTTGTTCGAGCTAGTCGAACGTGCCTTTTTGTTATGTCGTTGTCGAGGGACGATAGGTATTGTTCAAGTTGGTCGAATGTACCTTTTCGTTGATTCATGGCCAAGGGCTGATAGGTGTTGTTTGAGCTGGTTGAATGTATATTTTCGTTAAGTCATGGCCAAGGGCCGATAGGTGTTGTTTGAGTTGGTCGAGCATACCTTTTTTCGTTAAGTTAAGAGACATAGGAGAACAATTTCAATGAATGGGTATCTCATTTATTTCAACATCATTGCATCAATTACATCATTTTGCCCTGAGGTGTTTTTGGAGGGAATTATAAGTTTAGGGTGCTAGCTGGCATTCTAGTCCCACTCCTAGTATATCTAGTCCCTTCATTGTTTGGCTTGGAGGTTCTTGATGAGTCGGGCAACGAAATATATTTGTTCTCGCATACCCCAAATCGAAATGTCACATCCTTCGCCTCATTAAAAATCTCGTTGAGAAAATTCTGTAGGTACAAATCTCAAGTGAGGGAAAAAACAGTACGACTTACGGGGAACTCCTTGTTTCTCAAAAGTTGAAGTATTTGAGATGGTTGATGTTCCAATTGTTTGGTAAGAGCTTCCTTTCCAATGTTTCAAGTTGGAACGATCTCTTGTTTGCCTTGATTATGATTTTGTATGGTATGCACCAATTGGCTCCTAACTTGCCTTCTCGGGGTTCTTTTCCTGCTTGCCTCTTGGCTTTGAGCACATAGTCTCTAACCTTGAGTAATCGTACCTTGGAATTTCTATTGGCTTGCTATGTGTGTGTGTATATATATATATATATATATATATTTTTTTTTTTGTGCGACCATTCTTATATACACCATGTCTCTTTGCTCCTCGACCTTGTCGAGGTCTTATCTTTTGTTCTAGTCATTGTCATTACCTCTCTTAATGGTGTAATCCCAAGCTGGGTTCTCCCACTTCAAGTGGTATGACTACTTCAGTCTCGTAGATTAAGAAGTAAGGTGTTTCTCCTGTGCTTGTTTTTGAGGTCGTGCTATGTGTGCACAATACTCCTGGGAGTATCTCCGGCCATAATCTCTTAGATACTTCGAGTCTCTTCTTCATGTTGTTCAAGATCGACTTGTTGGAGGACTTTTCTTGCCCATTGCCGGCTGGGTGGTAAGGGGTTGAGAGTATTCTTTTGATGTGCCATTTTTTGAAAAACTCGGTGGCTTTTCTTCCCGTGAAATAGGGTCCGTTATCATAGCGTATTTCTTTAGGTAGACCAAATAGGCAGCTGATGTTCTTCCATATGAAGATGATTACCTCTTACTCGCAAATTGGGAAAATATGTCTGCTTCCACCTATTTAGAGAAGTAGTCAGTTAAAACTTAAAGGAATTTAACATTACTTCGTCTTGGCGTAAGAGGTCCCATGATGTCCATTCCCCACTTGATGAACGGTCATGGAGAGGTGATAGAATGAAGGTGTTCACCTACTAGGTGGATTATTGGGGCACTTCTAGCACTGTTCCAATTTCTTTACGATATCCAAGGTGTCTTTTTTCATGGTCGGGTAATAGTATCTCGCCTGTATGAGGTACCCAACTAGTGCTCGGTCATAGGAGTGACTGCCACGGTGGCCTTTGTGGACTTCCTCGAGGAAATGTTGAGTTTGATTCGAGCCTAAGAATTTATCTATAAGGCCACTGTACGTTCTCTTATACAACTCGTTGCGAAGGAGGCAATATCTCGCCACTTGCATTCCTGGCTTCCTTTTTATCATTTGGGAGGGTACCGGTAATAGTTTATAATACAATTGCACCAATTCCAGGTTAGGTTTACAAATTTTACCTCAACATGCTCTAGTGCTGAGCTGAGGTTATGCACCACGCTCATTTACCCAGGAGTTATGCTTTTTGTTGCGGCGGCTAATTTTATGAGGTTGTCTGCCTTGACGTTTTGAGATCGTGAATTTGGTCTAGTTGACTTTTATCAAATTTGAGTAATATTTTTTATATCTCGGTCTGGTACTTCTCAACCTTTGTTCTTTGATATAGAAAGTCCAAATTACTTGGTTGACGACAAGCTGGGAGTCCCAGCGCGGATGTAGGTGCCATGCCCCATATTCGAGCGCTAGCCTCAGTACTGCAATCACGATATCATAATTAACCTCATTATTAGCCATATCTTGGCACCTTATAAATTGGAGAATGACTTTTCCAGTGGGAACTTCGAGCATAAGTCCAAGCCCAGACCCACATGCGTTGGATGCACCGACAATGTGCAAGACCCAAAGCCTCGGTAATCATCTAGGCACTAAAATCCGTGACAAAGTCGGCGAGAATTTGTGATTTTATTTTTGTGCGAGGCTGATAAGTATCACACCTTTTTCCTACCCCCGAAAGGGAATACATGAGTTTTTTCAATTTAAGCGACAATCAAAACGTGATTTATTTATTTATTTAGAGTCGCCAGTTGGAAGAATTTATGGTGTCCCAAGTCACCAGTTTTAAATCCCGAATCGAGGAAAGTTGACTCTTATTTATGGTCCGCGAATATAGAAATCCGGATAAGAAATTCTATTAACTCGGGAGAAGGTGTTTGGCATTTCCGGGTTCCGTGGTTTTAGCGCGGTCGCTCAACTATTATTATTGGCCTAATTATCTAATTTTTACACGTTTTAAACCTATTGTGAATTTTTAACTTTCTAACCGCTTTTAATGTTTTTAAAGAAAATTCATGATCTCTTTTTTTGAAAACACACCGTAAACCACGCTACATAAAATGCACTCGTGGTTCACGACACGTTTATTTTATTGAACATAATTGAAAATTGAAATCGAGTCACATGAAATGTACACCCGAGTTTGAAAATTATACATCATAGCTACGTCATGGGAACTGTAACCGTAGCCATGATAATAGATTAAACGTGTGTCTAAAAGTATACTAGCGGTGTTCACGAGTTACTTAACTTTTCATTTTTTTATGTATTTGGACCAAACCCAATCCTAAAGAATATTTTAATCACTGGTGAGCTAGGCCTTTTCCCATATCCCGACCCCATAATCAATCAAAATAATTCAATCAAACCGTTTTCACCTAAAGCTGATAAACAACGTGCAAAACACAAACGGAAAGAAAATATAATTGGACAAAATATACCAATTATCCTTATTTCCTAGCTCATAGAATTAATCTGTTAAGCCTCTCAAATAATAATCATATTCTCAATTCTAACTTAACACAAACCAAGCATGAATGCATGCACACTTTTCATTTTTGCCTGCTAACAGACACCTTCATTTTCGATAAGTGAAACAGTGTGGCATTAATCATGAAAGTGACTACCCATCATCCCAACCTTCCGATCAAGCCAGCTACTATCCCAAAAACAAATAAATATTTATCTTATAGTCATGTTCATCATAAAAAATCCATACAACAAATATTTGTGAAAATCATTTGACTGTCATTAATGCAACAAAACCAAATGATAGAAAGATCTAAAGAGAGATACATAAGAACAATTAATAGAATGCAGTTTACAACTAACACATGTATATGAAAGAATTGAAACTCAAACCTCAAACCGGAAACAAAGAAAAACGATCTTAAATTGAACCTCGACAAAAACTCGAATCGGAATCAACCTCACCTTAAAAAAACACCATCTCGCCACTAGTGAACGCGCAAGCTAATCCCACAGCAAGGAGTGCTAATCCTGCCATTGTTTCTGTCTGTCTGTTTCCTCTATGTGTATTAGAGATGAGAAAATTAGTTCATTTTTTCGCTCTTGTTCCCTCCTTATGTGTACATGCTCGATCTGGACTGGAAGGGGGAATGATGCGGCTGTTCTGTTGGTTTTGGCTGGTCGTTCAAGGTGTTAGGGTTGGGTAATTGGTTTTTGCTGGGGTCATGGCTAGTTGGTGTTACAGAAAAAGATGAGCCCCTCAGGTCCCTAGATAGAAAATGGCTGAGAGCTCCATGGTCAGGGAAGTGTCCGCTGGTTTTCTCAATAAAGAAGAAACTTAGGGTGTTTTGTGTTTAAAAAATCTGCTGGAACGGCTCCAGCTCCTCCTAGAGTTATAGGTCTCTTTTGAAGAAGATAAGTTGAAGGTTCTTCTCTATCCTGTTCAATGGCTCATCTCCTTTTCTAGGTCTTAGGGTCTGTTTGTGTGTCCAAAATCAGAAGAAAATAGCTCTCTAGCCCTTTGGGATCTGTTGTTCTTTTTTGGAGAAGAAGGAAGATGACCCCTCTGGTTTTGTCTGTTCTCTCTCTCGAAGGAATTCCGATGGAGGGGGGGGAGGGGGGTCTATTTTTTGTTCTGCGGTGCTACTTTTTTGGTAGCTCTCTAGGTCAGTCACTTTTCTTTCCAGATTTTTAGGCGTTAGTCTAGGGGGTCTAGGTTTTATTCAAGGAAAAAAGGGTTTTTCAGTTGGTTTGAAAGGGAATTGGGCTTTAAATTAAGAAATTGGGTTGGGTCTACCTCTTTTTGGGTCTTAATTTTGGGTCAAGAAGACTTAAAAAAATACAAAAATATAAAACTTACTCTTAATTAATTAAAATAATACACTACCAAGATAAAACTAGATATTAAAAGTGAAACTATTTTTATATTTTCAAATATTATATTAAAATAAAAATAAGGTACTATTTTTGTATTTTTTTTAGTTTTACGAAATGTATATAAACTAAAAGCAACTAAAAAGAAGAAATATTTTTTGTAATTTTTATTTTTGATAAATTAAAGTAAAAGAGTCAAAAATTAGTTGAAATAACTGTATTAGGCCTAAACTAAATATGTATGTGCTAAAATATATAAAATCTTGGGGAGGGTCAAAAATCACATGTCTACAGTTCCCCCTCTTTGACTGGGAACGCGAAGAGTTTTCAGACAAAGAATGACTAGACAAGTTTTTTGACCCGACCCTTATATAGATATACCAAAAGCTAAAAGAAAAGAGAATGTGACCGAGCCCTGGTATTTGAGCTGCCTACATATCCTTGGCTATAAAAGAATCAGGCCACGTGTAGTTCAGAAGTGAGTGAGATGATAGAGTATACCGAGGTGGAGAGTCGATCGAGGTGCCATTCCGTCGAGATTCTGGTCCGTGGTCCTGTTATTACATCAAAATCAAAAAAATGAAAAAAACTAACTAAGCCTGTCAACTATGAGTTACAAGATTCCTATCTATAAGTCTTCTGAAGCTTGATCTTGAGTCTTGAATGGTTCTTCATGCAGACTTTGGATTTGAACCTTGACGTTTGCCAGTTGCAGGTGCAAGTTCATTCTTCTTCAGCTTTTCAGATCAAAACCGGACATACCATGCTTGTGACTTCATTCATGTCTTGAGCAGCTCACACCTTTCATCAACTTCTGCATTTTGATTCACTTCTTGCTTTTAAATTTTTTTATTCTGGATTGTGACTAACTTCTGTTGATCATCTCGGATTGTTGACTCGCATTCTTGCAGTGAGCTTCTTTTGTTGTTGACTTGGATTGCATTCTGAAATAAATTTCCTTATTTTACAGGTGAGCGCCTGATTGCCAAAACTTGAACTGTCTTCCTTCGAAACTTGAACCGTTTTCCCTTGTTCTCCAGGTGGGCGCCTGATTGTTGAACTTGAACTGTCTTCCTTCGAAACTGCTTTCCCTCGAAACTTGAATTGTTTTCCCTTGTTCTCCAGGTTGGCAATTTATTGGTGAACTTGAACTATCTTTCTTTGAAACTGCTTTCCCTTGAAACTTGAATTGTCTTCCCTTGAAACTTAAACTGTCTTCCCTTGTTCTCTAGGTGGGCGCTTGATTGCTGAAACTTTCTGTCACGACCCAAAATCCACTAAGGGTCGTGGCGGCGCCGGACACCGATGTCAGGCAAGCCAACTAGAATACTTAATTAAATTCTCATTATAATAATTTTTAAAAACGTTTCTTTTATACAATTTAAACAAGACTCAGTATATTCCTCCTAATGAATTATGAAATATTTAAACAACTTGTAAGATTTCCGAATAAATTCAAATACATCCCCAGAACCTGGTGTCACAAGTACATGAGCAACTACTGATAAAGAAAATAAAATACAACCTCAGTCCGAAATACGGTGGACAGGGAATAAAATACAAAGGCTGAAAGGAACTACACTAACTGCGGTCGCCTCGAATGATGCAACTCACCTAATCCTAGAAACATCCGTGCTGCTACGCCCAGTAGGCTGCTAGAGGTATATATACATGTGCAACAAAAATGCACAGAAGTGTAGTATGAGTACGTAATCAATGTGTACTCAGTGAATATCTCACCTAATCCCGAAGGGGTAGAGACGAGATGGCAACTTTGACGCTATCTAATGGTCCAATAATGATTCATCCTTAATATGTATATATTAAACAGTGGATTTATTTTATAAGCATGATTTTTAATCTAGATAGAGGAAACAAGTGAACATGAAATTCTTTCCTAGGAAAATTTCCAGAATTTCTTTTAAATATAATTCAAATATTTTTAATCCACAAAAGGGCAATAATAACTTAATTAAGTTTAGGCAGCAACACAAGCATGCACAAATCACACCGAGGCGACGGCCCGATCCAACAGAAATAAATTTGCACTTGCCGAGAGTCGACATCGTGCCTATAGATGCATCTATTAATCTGCCGAGGCATTCGGCCCATTCCAAAATAAACACACACAGACAGACAATCAGTCAAGAAGTCAACATTGAGCAATTATCCAAGAAAGGTCAGTTCTCTTTAAATAATTTGAGAAAACGAAACTTAAGTCTTTTTTTTATTTATAGAAATCCATTTATAAATTTAATGTGATTTAAGCAATTCAATCCATCAATGGGTTCACAATTAATCCAAATATAACATGCTTTTGGGTCCTAGACTACCCGGACAATAGCATAATAGTAGCTATGCACGGACTCTCGTCACCTCGTGCGTATGTAGCCCCCACAAATAGGAGCACATAACCAATTTAACTCACTTATAGGGTAAATTCCCCCTCACAAGATTAGAAAGGAGACTCACCTCGCTTCGAAGACTCAAAACCGGCATTCCCCGCCCTTCAGAAGACTCTACTTGATGCACCACGCTCCAAAACTAGCCAACGATCATGCAAATCCATTAATATATGCTCAATTATTCATTACAATCTAATTTATAGCAATTCCCAACTCCGATCGAAAAGTTAACCAAAATGCCCTCGGACCCACATTTCCGGAATCCGAAATTTTTCGAAGATGAAGATTACCCATGACCTTAGCAACTCAAATATATAATTTTTTTTACTAAAGTCCATACCTAAAATCATGGCTAATTTCCAAGAATATAATTTTCTAGGTTTTCCACCAAAACCTCAATTTTTATACTAGTTTTCATGCCCAAATCCATACAAAATTGATGTATTTAACTCAAAATAGGTGGGGATAACTTACCTCAATCATTGATGACGAAAATCCCCTCTTGAAGCTCCCTAAAATCGCCCCAAGCCATGAAAATGAGAGAAATGAACTCAACCCACGATTTAAAACAACCTTGCTGCCTTGAGGTACTTCAGCTTCTGCGGAAGCCATACCGCATCAGCGGTTCCGCTTATGCGGTCAAAATGCTGCTTTTGCGGCTCCTTCCCAAGCTGCCATTTCTCACTTCTACGATGCTCCTTCCGGAGATGCAGTCTCGCTTCTGCGGAACTTTGACCGCATCTGCGGTCCCCTCCATAATGCATTCTTTCGCTTCTGCGACTTCTTTTCCGCAGATGTGGTCCCGCTTCTGCGGAACCTTGACCGCATATGCGGTTCTCACGCCCTTGATCAAAAACCGCTTCTGCGGCTCCCCTTCCGCTTCTGCGGTACCGCTTCATCGGTCACTCCACCGCAGAAGCGAAAATACCAGCAACTAGATTCCTTCAGCTGTTCTTCAACTTCCAAATTTGATTCGTTAACCACCCGAAATCCACCCGAGGCCCCCAGGACCTCAACCAAACCTACCAACAAATCCCAAAACACGTTACGAACTTTCTTGAGGCCTCAAATCACATTAAACAACGCTAAAATCACAAATCAACCTCCAATCCAAGCTTTATAAACTTTAGAACTTCCAACTTCTACTTTCGATGCTTAAACCTAACAAATCACGTCCGATTGACCTTAAATTTTACACACAAATCATATTCAACATTACGGTCCTACCCCAACTTTAGGAATTGAATTCCGACCCCGATATCAAAAATTCCACTTCCGGTCAAACTTCTCAAAAACCTTTAAATTTCTATCTTTAGCCAAATGGCTTCAAAATGACCTACGGACCTCCGAATTCACTTTCGATCGTGCTCCCAACTCCAGAATCACCATACGGAGCAATTCACAGTCTCAGAATCCCAAACGGACATTGATAACACTCAAATTCACTTCAAACCAAACTTATGAAATTTCTTCCAAAATGCTAACTTCCACAATAGGCGCCAAAACGCTCCCGGGTTATCCAAAACCCAATCCGGGCATACGCCTAAGTCCGAAATCATCATAGGAACCTGCTGGAACCTTCAGATCCCTATTTCGAGGTCGTTTACTCAAAATTCCAATCCTAGTTCATTCTTTCAACTTTAAGCTTCCGAAATAAGAATTTTCTTCCCAAATCAACTCTGGACTTCCCGAAATTCAATTCCGACCATGCGTACAAGTCATAATACATGAAATGAAGCTGTTCATGACCTCCGATTGTTGAACAAAGCACTAGTACTCAAAACGACCGGTCGGGTCGTTACACTTTCTATGTTCCCTTGTTTTCCATGTGGGTGCCTGCAATCAAAAGAAACAAAACAAAAGAAATTTTCTGTCCCAGTTAACATTAGGAAGATTTGTGAGTTGTTAGCAATATTGTAAAACACTTATACTATTGATGC
Organism: Nicotiana glauca; assembly: GCA_026770625.1. Lineage (NCBI taxonomy): Eukaryota > Viridiplantae > Streptophyta > Magnoliopsida > Solanales > Solanaceae > Nicotiana > Nicotiana glauca. The sequence goes on from MU768711.1 coordinate 120,193, forward strand.
AATGATGAGAGTAAACTAAAGACGAGACTAGGATGTGTGTCTCCTATGAGTAAAACCAAGAAACTTTGACTAGCAAATGCGTCTGCTAAAAATAAAAACCGAATGACCCAGATTAGGAAATGTGTCTCCTATGAATGAAGTCTCAATTTAGGAAGTACGTCTCCTAAAAGAATAACTTGAAAGTCCTTGATTAGGAAATGCATATCCTACAGGTAAAACTTCAATGAATCAGACTAGGAAGTGCGTCTCCTAGGGTCGAACTTAAATGACTCAAACTAGGAAGTGCGTCTCCTAGGGGTGAAATATAAATTTAGGAAGTGCGTATCCTAAAACAAAATATAACTTGAATGACCCAGACTAGGAAGTGCGTCTCCTAGGGGTGAAACTTCAATGACTCAAACTAGTAAGTGCGTCTTCTACGAATAAACTCTCAATTTAGCAAGTGCATCTCCTAAAAGTATATCCCGAAAGGCCCAAACTAGGAAGTCCATCTCTTAGGGGTGAAACTTCAATAACTCAAACTAGGAAGTGCGTCTCGTACGAATGAACTCTCCATTTAGGAAGTGCGTCTCCTACAGGTGTATCCTGAAAAACCCAGACTAGGAAGTGCTTCTCCTAGGGGTGAAACTTCAATGACTCAAACTAGGAAGTGCAAATGAACTCTCAATTTAGGAAGTGCGTCTCCTAAAAGTATATCCTGAAAGACCCAGACTAGGAAGTGCATCTCTTTGGGGTGAGAATCAATTTAGGAAGTGTGTCTCCCAAAAGTGTATCATGAAAGACCTCGATTAGGAAGTGCGTCTACTAGAGGTGAAACTTCAATGACCCAAACTAGGAAGTGCGTCTCCTAGGAATGACCTTAAATGACCCAAACTATGAAGTGCGTCTCCTAAGGGTGAAATCTCAATTTAAGAAGTGCGTCTCCTAAAAGTATATCCTGAAGAACCCAGACTAGGAAGTGCGTCTCCTAAGGGTAAAATCTCAATGACTTAAACTAGAAAGTATGTCTCCTATGAATAAACTTAAATGACCCAAACTAGGAAGTGCGCTCCTAACGGGTAAAACATCAATGACTCCAACTAGGACGTGTATCTCCTAGGGATGAATTTAAAGCCCAAAACTAGGAAGTGCATCTCCTAGGGGTGGAATCTCAATTTAGGAAGTGCGTCTCCTAAAACAAAATATAACTTGAAAAACCAGACTAGGAAGTGTTTCTCCTAGAGGTGATGCGTGATCTTCTCAATAGCCTTTGCGTAAGCAGAATTGGGACATTACACCTGAAAAATTCAAGCTTCCAAGCTTTGATATGAACATAGCTTTCGTCCCTGTTTCAAACAAAGAAAACTTGTGAGTTTAGACACGGTGGTTGGTTTGTGGCCTTGACTTTAAGGGGGATTGCTCCTTCACTTACCATGATGATTTTGATTTCACCTTGAAAGACATTGCTTGCTTATTGACTAACCGATTTCTCTGTCACCCTTATCACAGAAAATACCTCTGCTCCGTTCAGACCCAATACCCTCTATTTGTTGCCCTGCTCATGAACTGGCATTTACCGAACCTTTGCATTTCACATAAATCCCAAAGCACATTGATTGTTAACAACTCAGTGCACATACTTTTCTTTCCTGACTTATGTTGCTTTGATGTGCTAGCCAGACTTTGCTTTATGCAATTGAAAAGCTGATGGCAAATTTTGAAGTCATTTCTCACTTATTTTGACCAAACAGACTCAAGAAGAGAAAGTAAACAAGACAAAAGGAACAGAGTAAGGGATAATGGAAAGGATGATACCTAACAAGAAAATTACAAAGTAGAAACTTATCAGATGTGGACAATAACTCTAATGACCATGACATGCACCTTTTGATTAACTGGCCTAATCTGTCAAGCAAGTCTAATGTTTAACTTTTGTTGTACCTCTGAGTCGTGAAACTGGGCTTCAATGCTCCGATTATCCTATCTGATTCACGATCCTTATTCGACTTGTGGTGCTCGAAGGGTTATCACCATCAAGCCTCTCTCATTTTGTTCTTTCTCTCAACTTACCATTACCTTATGGTGCCTCTGAAGGTTTTCACCAATAAAACTCTCTCATTTTTATTTTCCTTGTGTAGAACAGAGTGTTCCCCTGATGTGAATCATACCTCTAACTTGCTTGACTTGGCACTACTGAAAGATTGACCAGAAGGTCTTTCTTTGGACTGTATTGTGGGCTTTTGGATGGGGTTAGAAAGAAAGGATAAAGGATCAAAACAGCTTAAAATGGCTCAAAATTACAACTTTTGGAATCAGATCTCTTACAACAACCACAACTTCTGCCCTAGTTTCTTTGCTTAGGGACTTTTGAAATTTTATTTTGATGGGACCGAACCATGAGGCTGGCTACGTATCCTTAAAGGGAATCAGGTCGAACGTAGTTCATGACATAGGAATTGCTTTGTTTTTGTACTTCTCTCTCTCTCTCTCTCTTTTTTTCTTTTCTTTTCTTTTCTTTACTCTTTTTTCATTTTTTCTTTCTCTTTTTCTCTTCTTTTTTTCCTCTTTTCTCTCTCTTTTTATTTTGTATCCGTATTTCTAAACTCTGCTTCTGATTCTAAAAGAGAGATATGAAAGAAAATAAATAAGTCTCAAAGGGGAAACAAGGGGTAAAGTGTTTAGATAGAAGAATAAAATGCCTTCGTCATTCCAATCTTCAAAGCATGCCAAATACAAATAACACAATTAAGCAAACCAAAGAAATCATACATAGCATCTTTTGACTACATCAGAATTGATAGCCATATCCACATATTTGCCTTCTACATCTGTTAAATACAAAGTACCATTGGACAACACTCTCGTTACCACGAACGACCCCTGCCAATGTGGGGCAAACTTGCCTTTAGCTTCAACCTGATGCGGCAGGATGCGTTTCAATACTTGCTGACCCACTTCCAACTTCCGAGGATGCACCTTCTTATTGTATGCTCTTGCCATTCTATTCTGATACAATTGACCATGACATACTGCTGCCAGTCCTTTTCCGTCAATCAGACTTGCTTGTTCCAAACGAGTTTTGACTCATTCATCATCATCAATTTCAGCTTCAAACAATCCGAAGGGACATAATTTCAACATCTGGGGGTATCATTGCTTCAGTACCATCTACCAACTAATAAGGAGTCGCACCTACTGAAGTGCGAACAGTAGTGCAGTAACCCAGCAAAGTAAAAGGCAACTTTTCATGCCATTGCCCAGGACCTTGTACCATCTTTGGAAGTATCTTCTTTATGTTCTATCTACCCCTGTTTCACACAATTCGGGCTTTAAGTGATCTCAAAATACCTTTACTTATTTCCCTCAACTGTCCCATCATCTTCGAAATTGTTTCATTGCTTCATGACTAAACTAACTTTTAAGATCAAGCTGAGAATTACGCGTGCATGTCATGTTGCTAGAGTTAGCAGAAAAAAAGAGCTATAAAATAAAAAGGGAGCTAAACAAAAAAAAATGACTAGAAATAACAGAAATCAGAAAATTGTATTAGACAAACAGTGAAGGGGTTCGAACAACAAAACAAGCAAACTAAACTGGGGTTACAACCCTGGAACAAACCTAGATAACACTAAACGAATTACTACGACTAAATGAACTAGGAAAAATAAAAGGATAGAAGATTTTGAGAGTCACAAGAAAATATCTAGATTACAACCCTGAAATAACCCGGACAAGAGAAATGACAACAATATAAACCACCAAGACTCCTCCCCGACTAGCCAAAAAAATGGAGCATCTTTTCAATTACCAAGCACGACATCTTAGCCACTGGGTTCCACATCAATATTTCCAAGACCATTGACAACTTCAATATCATTAACTTCAGTCAGCAAGTTCCCAAGAGGATTTGCATGCTCCCTATCACTGTCTTTGATCACAATTACCCCTTCTTGAATCATTCTTTCTATTTCCCTTTTCAAAGCATGATAATCTTCTATTCTATGACCTTGGATGTTAGAGTGGTACATGCATTGTACAGTAAGATCAAAACCTTTTGCATATGGGTCTGGATTATAGCCGAGGAACGACTCAATCAGGCCAGAATGCTTTAACTTTTTAAACAAGCTTGTGTAGGACTCCCTGATTGGCGTGAAACTATTTCGTTACCTTAGTTACCCTCCATGCCCTATTTTCTAGGGTTGTTGGGTAATCGAAAATGTTGTGAAGGCAAGAGTGCATTTTGTGGTGCTGGCGCTTGCCATAAGGAGTGACCTAGTGGTTGGATAAATGATCGGACATTGTTCGGAGGATAATACTGAGTTGGATTATGTGGAGCTCGGGGATAGGTTTGGGGTTGGGGTTGGGGTTTAAGCTGAGTATATTGGTGAGGCAGACCTTTTGGACCATGTCGTGACTCTAAAACAACCATAGAAACATCATCATGTTCCTTCTGACCCAGCAAGCTTCATGTGACGTTCTTAATTGCTTGTGTTGTGGCTTTTAAAGCAGAATAACTCATGATCTTGCTCGATTTTAGCCTATCTTCTACAATTTCTCCCATTTTTACCACATCATTAAAAGGCCTACACACAGCCGAGATCAAATGCCTAAAGTAAGTTGGCTATTGAGCTTGAAGAAAGTACTCGACCATCTCTTTTCTTCTATCGGGGGATTAATTCTAGCAGCTTGCTCTCTCCATCTGAGCGCGTATTCCCTAAAGCTTTCATTAGGCTTCTTTTCCATATTGGTAGGTACATGCGATTCGGGATAATTTCTATATTGTACTAAAAGTGTCGGGCAAAGACCTGATCCATATTGTCCCATGTGTACAACTTGCTAACATCTTGGCGGGTGTACCACTCCAGAGTTGCCCCACTCAGACTCTGACTAAAATACGCCATCAATAATTTGTCCTTCCCACCGGCGCCTCTCATCTTACTGCACTAACCTCTCAAATGGGCAACGGGATCTCCGTTCCCATCATACAAATCAAACTTTGGCATCTTAAACCCAGCAGGTAGTTGGACGTAGTCTTTGTAAGCCACGCTCATCTGGCTCCCTATCCCCTGCATGTTTCTTAAAGTCTTCTCTAAGATTTTCACCTTTTTGTATATCTCATCTAGATCCATTGTCTTAGCAGGCTTTTCAGCTTCACCGGGAGGCTCAAAATGAGGAGCGTGAAGGTAGGGATCCGAAACCTTGGAAGTTGGTTCTGGAGCATAGTGTTGGGCATCAGGGACTTTGAACATAGTCTCGTTAGAGGATCGAGGAAAGGTAGTAGGTGGATGAGCTACAAGAGCATGAGTGGACAAAGGAGCGGGATATGATGTGCTTTTGAGGGGTGGAGTGTAAAAAGGTTATGGGGAGATATTAACAGCAGTGGGAATCCGGGCTTGTGATAATGGTGGGATAGTTGCAGGGTTTTCAGTGTAGTTAGTGGGGAATGAAGGTGGATGATGCCCCCTGATCCAAGATTGATACATTTTTGCCATATGCTATTTCACCCTTTGAATCTCCTCTTTCAATTCAGACTCCAACTCCACAAACTCCCTCGATGGGTTAACAACACTCGTGCCCAAGTCTTTGCTAGCCATGGCTACCTTGCTCTTTGATCTTGTGTTGTATGGAAGAGTTACCAGTTTAAGAACCACAAACCAACCACCCTTCTGCTCAATGAAGATAACAAAAAGAACAAAATGGGGTCATCCTGTTAGTGTTAGGGCATTTAACAACTAAAAATATCACATTACATGCAATGCACCTAGCAACAATTAACGGTTCAAGAATGACTTCGAGGATCACAAGGTCACTTGGCATCATCCCAATTTGTTCATTTCAATCTTCCCTCTTCTTTCCTTTTCTATCACTTGCTTGCTCATTTTTCTTCCTTTTTTTTTCTAATTATCACTCTTTTCTTTCTTCTCATTTCTCACATCCCATAATTACACATTTTTTTGTTTCCTCCTTTTTTCCTTTTTTTCATAAAATAAAAAAATTATTCGATCGAACCCTATGTAGGTTGCCTACGTATCATGACGCCGCATGAACAAGATCTTTACGTAGTTCGGGAAGATCGAATATAAAGTAAACAAACTAATGTGCTCATTTTCTTCTTTTTTTTTCTTTTTTACCTTAATGACCACTGTAATGAGAAAAGAGAAATAAAAGAAGCAAAACTTCTTTATTTTTTGAATTTTATAGACTTAATGTTCTACAACCTATTCTAAATTCGATCTTAAGCGAGCATAATTTTTCTTTTTAAATAGATATTCTATGTGAAATTATTAAGGTAAAAACCTTATAAGAGAAAAATATTTTTTGATTCTTTTTTTAGGAAGGAAATCTAAAGAATAAACGAAAGAAAAATATTTTGAATTTTCATTTGGTATCGTGAAAAAAGATTTTGAAACGAGAAATGAAAAAGATGAAAAATATTTTTTTGGATTTCAGTTTTCGATTACCTAAGGGAGAAATACTAAAAATAAACAAAAGATAAATTTTTTTTTTCTTCTATATATAATGTCCTAAAGTTCTAGTGAAAACAAAAATTTTTTTTTTTTCTTCTGTTTTTTTATTAATTTTTCAAAGAAGAACCCCAAAAGAATTTTTTTTTTATTTTTTTTAATTTTTGGAATTGGTATCTTAAAGAAAACTTCTAAAGAGATATCAAAAGATTTTTTTTTGAATTTTTAGTATCAATATACTAAAGGAAATATAAAAGTAATTTTTTTTTTAGTTCAAGATATTAATTTTCTAAAGGAAAAACCACCTCAAAATTTCTTTTTCTTTTTTTAATTTCTAGGAGTAGTATTTCTAAAAACAATTCTAACGAAAATATAAAAATGCAAAATATATTTTTTTTTTTTGGGTTTTTGATTTATAATACATTTTTTAAATGCAAAATAGAAAGTACAATAATAATAAAAACTCGACATTACTATATAAAACTAGAAGGTAAAAGGCGACATAAAAAGAAAAAAAGACTCAAAACATAAAAAAGAAAAGAAAATCCCCTTTTAATCCACTCCTGAATGAGCGATCCTGACTAGATGGTCCAAGGATCTGTCATGCTCAAACTCCGGTAAATAAATCCATACATGTATGAGAAAATTATGACCAAATAAAGTTAAAGGCCTAGAACGCTATGTGAGATAATAACCCTTCCTATTGGACACATTCAAGACATGATTGTGGCTATTTTTCTAAAATTAACCTATGTGGCTAAAAGTGGCTAAAAATGCAAGATTTGGCTAGGACCCATGCGAAGCCAAGAACCTAAGACTCACTACGAAGACCGGACCCTATGTGGGTTGCCTACGTATCATGCCAAGAAAGACGAGAATCAGGTATGCGTAGTTCGGGTCGAATGGATAGGGGCGAGAAATAAAAAATAACTAATTTAGAGAAAATATTTTATCTTTTCCTTGAAAATGATGAAACATGTAAACTTTTTTTTTGGATTTTCTTTTTTTCCTTTTTTTTTGTATTTTTTTTTGAAAATGATGGGAAAATGCAAAATATTTATGGATTTATCATATATTTGTTTTCTTGAAAAGTGTGAAAGAAAATTATTACTGGGCCCCACTTGCTTCATTTTTATACTTCAACCTTTTTTCTTTCTTATTTACCCTCAAACCTCATTGGTCCGCCAAATGACCCTTTTACCCTTGAAAAAATACAACATGTAGCACATAGGATGCATCACGATGGTCTTTTATTTTTTCGTAGACTTATCCTAGATGGACTCAACCCCTGTGTTGTCAAATGCACGTGATGCAACAAACGTTCCTACTAGGGATCCAGCATGAGGCTATGTTATTCTAGGTTTAAAAACCTGGGGTTATTTGTTCTTGACCTGGCTTACTCGACCGGACAGCTCGACCCGAGGCAGGGCAGCATACTAGGAATATAAAAGCTTCACCGGCTTTGCAACTTGTCCGAACCTCATTCTAAAATTAGGATATGACTCTAATAGAAGAGAAATCACACGAAGTGCACCTTTCCTAGATGATTTAGAAAACTCAGAGAGAGGAGGGTTTCCTAACAATTTATATACAATCTAAACAATATCAAAGCGGTAAAAAGCAGCAATTAACACATTAAGCTCAAACATATAAAAATCAGATAATAAATAAAAGACAACTATAACATATATTCTATGCTCAAATTCTGAACCCTGAACTAGAAGTTCTGGGTTCTTGTCCCCAGTAGAGTCGCCAGAGTTGTCACACCTCCTTTTTCCCACCCCTGAAAGGGCATAAGGGAGTTTTTTCAAATTTAAGTGACAATCGAAAAGGGATTTATTTATTTATTTAGAGTCTCCACTTGGAAGAATTTATGGTGTCCCAAGTCACTGGTTTTAAATCCCAAATCAAGAAGTTGACTCTTATTTATGGTACGCGAACACAGAAATCCGGGTAAGGAATTTTGTTAACCCGGGAGAAGGTGTTAGGCATTCCTGAGTTCCGTGGTTTTAGCACGGTCGCTCAACTATTATTAATGTTCTAATTATATGATTTTTACACGTTTTAAACCTATTGTGCATTTTTAACTTTCTAACCACTTTTAATGTTTTTAAGAAAAATTTATGATCGGTTTTTTTGAAAATACATCGTAAACCACACTACATGAAATGCACCCACAGTTCACGACACGTTTGTTTTATTTAACATCATTGAAAACTAAAATCGAATCACATGAAATGTACACCCGGGTTTGGAAATTATACATCACAACTGCATCATGGGAACCATATCCGTAGCCATGATAATAGATTAAAAGTGTGCCTAAAAGTATACTAGAGATGTTCATGAGTTACTTAACTTTTCAATTTTTATATATTTGGACCAAACCCAATCCTAAAGCATATTTTAATCACCGGTGAGCTCAGCCTTTTCCCATACCCCGACCCAACAATGATTCAAAATAATTCAATCAAACCGTTTTCACCCAAAGCTGATAAACAACGCGCAAAACACAAACGAGAAGAAAATATAACTGGACAAAATACACCAATTTTCCTTCTTTCCTAACTTATAGAATTAATCTGTTAACCCTCTCAAATAATAATCTTATTCTCAATTCTAACTTAACACAAACCAAGCATGAATGCATGCACACTTTCTTTTTTTGCCTGCTAACAGACACCTTCATTTTCGATAAGTGAAACAGTGTGGCGTTAACCATGAAAGTGACTACCCATCCTCCCAACCTTCACGTCAAGCCAGCTACTATCTCAAAAACAAATAAATATTTATATGATAGTCATGTTCATCATAAAAAATTCATACAACAAATATTTGTGAAAATCATTTGACTGTCATGAATGCAACAGAACCAAATGATAGAGAGATCTAAAGAGAGCTACATAAGAACAACTACTAGAATGCAGTTTACTACTAACACATGTATATGAAATAATTGAAACTCAAACCTCAAACGGAAAACAAAGAACAACGATCTCAAATCGAAACTCGATGGAAACTCGAATCGGAATCAACCTTAGCTCAAACAAAATGCCATCTTTCCACTAGTGAATGCGCAAGCTAATCCCATGGCAGGGAGTGCTAATCCTGCCACTATTTCTGTCCGTCCATTTCCTCCATGTGTATTAGAGATGATAAAATTAGTTCATATTTTCGCTCTTATTCACTCCCTATGTGTACGTGCTCGATCTGGACCGGAAGGGGGAATGAGGCGGCTGTTCTGTTGGTGTTTGCTGGTCGTTCAAGGTGTTAGGTTTGGGCGATTGGTTTTTGTTGGTGTCATGGCTGGCTGTTTTTAGAGAAGAAGATGAGCTCCTCTGGTCCCTAGATAGAAAATGGCTGAGAGCTCCATGGTAAGGGAAGTGTCTGTTGGTTGTTGCGGAAGCCAAATGTATATAATGTGAATGAGTCACAACTACTATACCAAAAATTATGGCAGCCACCAAATAATAAATAAGACAATAAAACAACAATAAAAGAAATACCAGAATTTACGAGGTTCGGCTAATTTTGCCTACTCCTCGGACACAACCAATATTTTATTCCACTCCAAAATACAAGTGAAATAATACTAAAGAGAGAAGATACAAATGCCTTAAGAAGATAAGAAGGAAAATGAGAGGTGTGTAAAAATCCTAAACATTAGGCCTTCTTTTATAGGGAAAAATTCCCACCTACTTTTGCTTCCCAACCGATGTGGGACTACTGCCAATTTTGGCAATCAACAAATCTCCACCTTGGCAAAATTCCACATTTTCAATTTTCTCTCTATAACAAATTTTGGTTGTATCTTCATCTTTAATCTTCAGTGTTCAACAATGTTGATCAAATCCAAACAATGTTGAAACTTGATCGCAGTCACCACTTTTGTCAGTATATCAGCAGGATTCTCTGTAGTATGAATTTTCTTCACCGTGACTCCACCTTCTTCTATGATTTCTCGTACGAAATGATACCGAACATCAATGTGCTTCGTCCTTGCATAATAAACTTTGTTCTTCGTTAATTGAATAGCACTTTGACTATCACAAAAAATTATGATACCTTTTTCTTCAACACCAAGCTCCTTTAGCAATCATTGAAGCCAAATTGCCTCCTTCAAAGCCTCTGTAATAGCCATATACTCTACCTCTGTTGTAGACAAAGCAACTGTTGACTGCAAAGTAGACTTCCAACTAACTGGTGCCTTTGCAAAAGTAAACACATAACCAGTAGTTGATCTTCGTTTGTCCAGATCACCCGCAAAATCTGAGTCACAATATCCAACTACAGACTGATTGTCTTCCTTCTCAAAAACTAACCCAACATCTATAGTATTATGAATATAACGTAGAATCCACTTCACAGCTTGCCAATGCTCCTTTCCTGGATTATGCATATATCTGCTAATAACTCCAACATTTTGTGAAATGTCAGGTCTCGTACAGACCATTGCATACATCAAGCTACCAACAACATTTGCGTATGGTACCTTTGACATATACTC
>MU768711.1:135850-155931 GCA_026770625.1 Nicotiana glauca
ACGATGCCATCATTTACACAGACCTTATTGAAATGATCATTTTTGTATTCACCTCCATTGTCTGTGCGAATACACTTGATCGTCCTGCCTGTTTGATTCTCCACCATCGTCTTCCATTCGAGAAAAATTCCTAGCACTTCATCTTTGCTCTTCATTGTATACACCCATACTCTTCGGGAAAAATCATCAACAAAGGTTACAAAATAGTGCTTCCCACCCAATGAAGGTGTTTTGGAAGGACCCCAAACATCAGAGTGTACATAATCCAAAATGCCTTTAGTATTATGGATTGCTGTACCAAATTTAACCCTTGTCTGTTTTCCTTTGACACAATGCTCGCAAAACTCCAAATTGCAAGCCTTTACTCCTTTCAACAATCCTTGATCTGATAGAGTTTTCAAGGATTTTCCTCCAGCATGTCCCAAGCGCATGTGCCATAGCCTGGTTGCTTCTGCCTCTTTGTCGTCACTGGACATCACTGTTGCTGTCCTAATAACTGTACTACCATGATAGCGGTACATGTTATTGTTCTTCCGATTAGCCTTCATTACCACTAGTGCACCAGAGCATACTCTCCTCACTCCATTTTCTGCAATGATTTTGAACCCTTTTGATTCTAGGGCTCCCATAGAGATGAGATTCTTCTTCAAATTCGGTACATATCGAACATCTTTTAATGTTCTGATCATTCCATCATGGTTTCTTAATCGTATTGAACCAATTCCATATGAGGTAAGAGGGATGTTGTCCGCTGTGTGGATGACTCCATATTCTCCTTCTTGAAAATCCACGAACCAGTCCCTGTTGGGACACATATGATACCTACAAGCCGAGTCCATCAACCATATGTTTGATGATGTTGATGACTCTGTTGTAACTAATGAGAAGTCTGAATCATCACAATCGGCTACATTTGAATCCATAATGGCCTTTCCATTGTTATGTTTGGCCTTATTCTTCAACTTTGGAAAGTCTTTCTTGCAGTGCCCCTTTTCTCAACAAAAGGCACATTCATCTTTGCTCGGTTTAGATCTTGACTTAGATCTTCCTTTCTTTGTCCTCGTTTGATTTTGAGGACGACCCCTCACAAATAGTGCTTCTCCTTCNCTAACTTATTAAAATTGGTGATATGTTCATTCATCGTGGCACCAGGAACATAGGTGAAGTGAAACAGTCACTTCTTCATGTACAATTTATTTTGACTGTTTTTCTTCAAAAATTTATCCTCCAGTGCTTTCCATAATTCACTTGCAGAAATTTCCTTTGTGTATGGATATTTCTGCTCTATAGCAAGGTAGGATCGAATGGTACCGCAAGCAACACGGTTGATAATTTTCCAAGATTCTTCTCCAATAACATCTGGTCTCTTTTCTTCTATAGCAAGATCTAGACCTTGTTGAAAAAGGATATCTAGAACCTCGCCTTGCCACATCCCAAAATGTCCTGACCCGTCAAATATTTCTACCGCAAATTTCGCATTTGACACAATTCTTGTCATAAGCGAAGATGCCAATGATGACGTATTGTTGACACTTGATGTAGATTCTTCTTGTTTATTGTCTCCCATTTTTAAAACAAATATTATTTAATAGCTGACGACACAAATCAAGATTATTTCCTTTCTGATGTAGAAGATCAGACTAAGCTGCAACCACAGAGCATACTCAGACAGAACCTTGACTCAGTTACCAAGATAAATCCTTTCTGGTGTGGAAGATCAGACTGTGCTGCAACCACAGAGCATACTTAGACAGAACCTGGCTCTGATACCAATTGTTGCGGAAGCCAAATGTATATAGTGTGAATGAGTCACAACTACTATACCAAAAATTATGGCAGCCACGAAATAATAAATAAGACAATAAAACAACAATAAAAGGAACACTAGAATTTATGAGGTTCAGCTAATTTTACCTACTCCTCAGACACAACCAATATTTTATTCCACTCCAAAATACAAGTGAAATAATACTAAAGAGAGAAGATACAAATGCCTTAAGAAGATAAGAAGGCAAATGAGAGGTGTGTATAAATCCTAAACATTAGGCCTTCTTTTATAGGGAAAAATTCCCACCTACTTTTGCTTCCCAATCAATGAGGGACTACTGACAATTTTGGCAATCAACATTGGTTTTCTCAATTAAGAAGAAGATACTTATGGTGTGTTGTGTTCCAAAAATCTGCTGGAACGGCTTCAGCTCCTCCTAGAGTTATTAGCGTTAGGTATCTTTTGAAGAAGATGAGCTGAAGGTTCTTCTCTATCCTGTTCAACGGCTTATCTCCTTTTTTGGGTCTTAGTGTCTGTTTGTGTGCCCAAAATCAGAAGAAAACGACTCTCTAGACCTTAGGGATTTGTTGTTCTTTTTTGGAGAAGAAGGAAGATGACCCCTTTGGTTTTGCCTGTTCTCTCTCGAAGGTATTCCGATTTGGAGGGGGGGGGGGTCTATTTTGTGTTCTGCGGCGCTGCTTTTTTTGTAGCTCTCTATCTTATTTACTTTTTTCAGATTTTTAGGCGTTAGTCTAGCGGGTCTAGGGGTCTAGGTTTTATTCAAGGAAAGAAGGGTTTTCAGTGGGTTTAAAAGGGTATTGGGCTATTGGGTAGGGTCTACGTCTTGTTGGTTCTTAATTTTGGGCTAAGAAGACTAAAAAAAATACAAAAATATAAAACCTACTCTTAATTAAATAAAATTCACTACCAAAATAAACTGGATATTAAAAGTGAAACTATTTTTGTGTTTTTAAATATTATATTAAAATAAAAATAAGGTACTATTTCTGTATTTTTTTAATTTTACGAAAGGTATATAAACTAAAAGAAACTAAAAAGAAGAAACATTTTTTGTAATTTTTATTTTGATAAAATAAATTAAAAGAGTCAAAATTAGTTGAAATAACTGTATTAGGCCTAAACTAAATATTTATGTGCTAAAATATTTAAAATCCTAGGGGAAGGTTATCACATGTCTACAATAAGTAATGTCGTTCTACTTAAATTGATCGCGCACTTGGCTAGCCTCCCCGACAACTCGGGTTTGTGCAATTTGCTTCTTAAAGGAAATATGGTGATGACCGAGATCAGGCGGCACTGGAAGTATGGCCTGAGATTTCTTGACCTTGCTCATTACTATGCTTTTTTTTTCATCTTCTTTCTTTTGTTGGGTTATCGTATGGACCAAGGTGACTCGATAGCGTTCTCGGGATGTGCATTGTTCCCCTCATATGCTGAATATTCCCAGGGATTCAAAAACTTGATCACTTGGTACATGTTGGAGGGGACTGCCCTTATAGAGTGTATCCATGGTCTACCTACGGTGGAGTTTTATGCTGTGTCTTGATCCATAATATAGAATGTGGTCTCCAATGTCACCCTACCGACAAGGATGTTGAGTGTGATCCCACCCAAAGTTCGTTCAAATTCATTATTAAATTCGGTTAGTGTAATTCAACACGGCACTATCTTATCCTCAAGTTGCATCGTTACGAGGACTCGAGGATGGATGATGAATGCTCCGCTTTCGTTGTCCATCATAATTCTCCTAGAATCAGTATCAAGAATTTGTAATGTAATGAAAATTGCATCCTTATGAGAGAAAGTCAAACCGTTAGCATCTGAATCATCAAAGATAATACTTTCTTCGAAGTTGTCATACCGTTTTTGGGTGATTGATCTCTTGAGTTTGTGAGTGGCAGTGAATAAGTGCAAGATAATTGTTTGGGATATAACTACAGATAATTCAATTCTAATGTTCAAGTGAGTCTCTCGAATTCACTCAATTATCAGTTCAACCGTTTAGTAGAAACTCTTCTCTCGATTAAGTCGCAACCTTACAAGATGAACTAAGTTAAGGGCGGTAAAGTTATGCAATAATTCATAGTGGATTTTCCTTTAGGAGAACCTCTCGCGATTATCCTCCTAACTAGGTTTAATAAAAAATTCAACTAGTCTCTTTCGATTACTAAGAAGAATTAATGAATTCAACCGACAAAATAGAATACAAAGATATTACAAGTTATGCCTCTCTCGATTACATGAACAAGTGAATATAGATGCAACAATTAAATTATCCAAATGATTCAATACATAACATTAGAG
Organism: Nicotiana glauca; assembly: GCA_026770625.1. Classification (NCBI taxonomy): domain Eukaryota; kingdom Viridiplantae; phylum Streptophyta; class Magnoliopsida; order Solanales; family Solanaceae; genus Nicotiana; species Nicotiana glauca. The sequence goes on from MU768711.1 coordinate 139,944, forward strand.
TTAGAATCCACAAACAAATATCAATACACCAAATCCATCAAACCCTAAAGAGAACTACTCCATAGATATGAAGCAATTCATAAAAAGATGTTTAAAGTATAGAAAAACATAAAATGATCCAAACTCGTCTCTTGAATGAGGATTGTATGATGAATTCCTTGTGCTTTTGCTTCTCCAACTCCTCCATAGACTCCTTTGGTCTTAGATGTGTCAAAATTCATCAAAATAATGTTTTTCCATATATTTATACCAAGTAGGGTCGGGCCCAAACAAAAACACCTTCTCCTATCGAAGGTGATAACGAACCGATAGGTTGGCAATCGGGGCCTCGAGCTTGTCGATTCAGGGGCCTCGAGGTTGATTCTGAAGTTTGACTGTGAGCTATCGAAGGTGATCAAGGTATGACTAACAGTTATAATAAAATCAACGAAGGCTCTTTATGGCCAATGATAAGCAATAAATGATGAATAATAATGAGGATAATATATGGAAGCAATAATATCAAGAGAATGTGTTAGAGAGCATAGAGAATGTTCTTGTATATGTCGTATGGAGCAACTGAAGAAACAGATCCCTACAAAGTGACAAGAATCCCCTTTATATATGAAGGGAATCCCAACATAGTACAAAATATATTTATTACCATGATATGGAGATGGGAGAACTATATGACACCTTGAATCGAGTTTAGAGTAGTCTACCAGGCTCTATCAGTCCTATCCGTGTGCCTTGGGAACTCCCCATTTCTACCATAACTGTGGTCAACACTGTTCTAAGGTCGAGCATCGACGAACCTTGAGGGAGGAAACTCGACCGTTTCCTTATAGCCTCGAGTCTTCGTGATGATCTTCTAAGGTGCTTCAATGACGAGGAATTGGACCCTCCGATTTCACCATATACAGATAGTCCCCATGTTTCTTTGAGAGGAGCGATAAGAAATGATTTTGCATCCAACTCTTCAAACTTCCCGCAATCACGTCATACCGATGATTTCAACTTATGACGTAAGACATCACGATAATGGGGACGTCCCATGGACTTGTCTTTGCAGTGTCATTCAATGCGATGCCGCTTCCCATTCTTCAAAGCGATAGTATCACCGCCAACTCGGTTTTTGATAATGCATTGATTGCGCCTGCCGATCCGTCTTTCAAAGTGATTGATAGCATTGTTGGCCATACTATTACCCCTATAAATGGGGGCCTTCCGGTACTATCTCTTTATCCAAGATCGTTTCAACATCTGTTCATCCCTTTCTTCTTACTATCCTCCTCCATTGTTACCTACCATGTTTGAGGTATATGGCCTTAACGTTACATGTTAGCGTTCTCATTAGCCACGCCATGGCCTTTTGCCTGGGCTTTCCCTTGCCAAGCGAGATTATATTGTCTTGTCGATGTTGTTGTTGTTGTTGTTGTTGTTGTTGTTATGGTTGTTACTGCTGTCGGCAATGTAGGGGGCTGATTTCTCCAGGTTAGGGGAAATATTTGGACTCTACACCGCTGCTCAGGGGGTGTTCGGACTCTACACCACTGCTCACCTCCCCCAACTATCTGTTGCGGTGCCTCACTCCTTTTGCTTTCCATGGAATGAGGTGGTACTATCTACTAACTGTTGCATCCCGCACCAGTGTAATGTCTCTAGAAGTGGCTTCGCAATAGTATTGCTGGCGAGGTCCATACTAGCCAGATTTTTCATCCAACCACTTCTTCATTCCTTTATGCCTCTTTTGCGTCATTTTCCTCTCTTCTACCACTTTCATCTTCTTTATCTCCCCTTTTGAAGATGCCGTTCTGGAGGATCGAGATAAAACTCCCGAAGGGAAGTGGCGGTCGAAGATATTGCCGCCGAGGATGCATGCCCGAGGAGATGGTACTTGAAGATGCTGCTACCAAAGATGCACCTTTGAGAGTAGGCTAGGATCTAGGCTTTTGCTATATGTGTACTGTGAGCATCTAATTTTTGACTATATTTGAATTTTTATCAGTTTTGGTATTTAAATAGATTTCAAGTTTAATTTTAATATTTTTAGTTTATTCACTTTTTAGCAGGCTTATTTTACAAAATTAAAAAAAAGAGTTACATTTTTTAAGAATATTAGTTTTGTTTTATTTACAAAGAAAGAAAAATCCACAAAAATATGCCTTCCCCTAATTTTGGTAAGCAATTATTTCAGTAATTGCAAGGAGTAGTATTTTTCTCTATTTTTCATACATTTGAAAGAAAATAGAGAAATAATTAAAAAAAAAAATAAAGACAAGCAAATCCACGCCACCTCATGGCAAAAGGATAGAAGTTTGTTACCAAAATTCATTTTCAAAAGATTCTTCCATCATCAAATTTTAATAAATTTTGATATCTATCCAATTGCACACACTCCTCACATGACCAAGACTTACTTGTTCCCCAATTAATCTTTTCTACAATATAAAAAGAACACACCACAATTTAGAGAAGAGGGGACCCGAGAGATAAAAATAGCTGAGCGACGCAGCAGAAATTCCAGAAATCAAAAAACAAGTGCGCCCCTTTCTTCTTCCCCTTCAACCTATCATCATCTTGACACCACAAAAAGCCATGAAAACCACCATCTTTCCTCCATAAAACCCACTTGAAAACAGGCTTTTAAACCCAACAAAACCACTCAAAAACAAGCTAAAATCCATCGTCAAACTCCAAGAAAAATTGTCCAAAAACCAGCATTAAACTACCACCAAATCAGCTCCAAAAATGCCCCAAAATCTAGCTCCAAAGTGACCCAAAATGTCACCCAAACCACCTCCAAAACCACCTCAAAACAGGCCCCCAAAATGCAGCAAAATCAGCCCCAAAATACTCCAAAGAAGCAGCTAAAATCAGCTGTAAAGTAGCCAAAAAGTACTGCTGAAATAGCATAAAAATAATCGAGAAATAGCAGTTCAAACCGCTTCCGATTTCGCCGAGAAGCAGCCTAAAATAGTGGCGATTTTTGGGCTTCAAAGTTTTTCCGTCAAAGTCGAGGTTCCGTTTGGGTGCTCCGTTCGTGTCTTGGATGTCGCTTCCTCATTCGGTCTAGGCATTAAAATTGGATTTCGAATTCCACAGTTTGTTTTGTCCTTTTCTCAAATTGCAAAGAAAATCTAATAAAGGTGCAATCTCTTATCTTCAATTTCTGCTATTGATCTATCTGTTCGATTTTTGCTTGAAGAATTACTTGCTACACGTTTTGCTTAAATAAGGTGTTGCTTTGATGATGATATATTCGTTTATGGTTTCCCCCTTTTGAGGTAGAAATCTGATTCTCTAACTTTTAATTCCAATAGTGACATAAGCATGTGTTGTTTAATAAAATGTGAAGAAAATAAAGAGTGGGTCCATATTACAAGAGAAGTACAGTTTATATTATATTTTGGTAAGAATGTTTATTTAATAGGTTAAACTCAACTGTTGGCTTGCATATTTATTCTTAGTTTATGTTGTTGTATATTGAGTTTACTGCATTTGATTTCGGGAGTTGTTTAAGTAATTTAGTGCAATTGTTAATGGGCTCATGAACTACTAATTATTTTTTTTACTAATGGAATTTGGGTTTAGATATAATTTAGTCCATTTTCTTAACTAACAAAGATTATTCCATAAAAGTTAATTCCAAGGTAGTTAAGTCTTATACTCTTCCCAATAATCTTAAATCAGCTTTAGAAAAATAACTTTGAATATCCGTAGTTTGCTTTAGTTGAGTATAATTTTTTTTAAAAATAAATTGAGTTGTGCCATCCACAAATGAATCTCCATAATCTATGGCCCTCAAAAGTAGTTCAAACATCCTTTGAAATTAGAATTCGAGGCGTGCCATTTAGCGAATTATCATGGCCCTCGCAAAGTTGCAAACGCGTAGTTGCGTTAGGCGCGTTATTTTAATAATTTACCTTCCTAAACTCGGGTGCGCATTTATGTGACCCAAATCCAAATCTAAACAATGTTAGATAAAATATATCGAGAACCACGGGTGCATTTATGTAACGTGGTTCGAGACGTATTTTAAATTATGTTGCAATTTTTCTTAAAAAAATAATTAAATAAAAGCGGTCAAAAGTAAAATTGCACATAGGTTAAAAAATGCATTAAAATCAGATAATAGGCCAAATTATAACAGTTGAGCGACCGTGCTAGAACCACGGAACTCGAAAATGCCTAACACCTTCTCCTGGGTAAACAGAATTCCTTACCCGGATTTCTGGTTCGCGGACTGTTAAACTGAGTCATCCTTTTCCTCGATTCGGGATTTAAAACTGGTGACTTACGACACCATAAATCTCCCAAGTGGCAACTCTGAATTCTTTAAATAAATAAATTCCGTTTCGATTGTCACTTAAATTGGAAAAAACTCCCTTTATTAAACCTTCCGGGGGTGTAGGTAAAAGGAGGTGTGACAGCTCTGGCGACTCTGCTGTTGAAAAGGACCTAGAACTTTGGTTCAGGGTTTAGAATTTGAGCTTAGATGAATTGTTATATTTGGCTTTATCTGTTATCTGATTTTATTACATGTTTGGGCTTAATGGGCTAAATGATACTTTTACCGCTTTGATATTATCTGAACTATATATAAACTGCTACGAAACCCTTCTCTTCTCATCTTCGGGGATGTGCTCGATGGTCAAGACTCCCTATTCTGTTAGTGGCATACCTTGAAAGAAGAAAGAGGCTCGGACAAGTTACTAAGCCGGATAGCCTTTTGGTTCCCGGTACGTAGCCCCCTCCTCGGCTCGAGTTGTCCGCTCGGGTACACAGTCTAGAACACATACCCAGGTTTTTAACTTAGAATAACATAGTCTCATGTCAGATCCCTAGTAGGTATATTTGTTTGCATCACGTGCATTTGACTTTAGGGACTCAACACAGGGGTTGGGTCCGTTAGGACAGGTGTACCTAAATGAAAAAGAACATCCTGATGCATCTTACGTGCTACTTGCATATCTGTGCGTTCAGGCTTGCATGTTCACTGGCTTCTAGAATAGAGGAAAAAAATCAAAAAAAGAAAAAAAAAAGAAAATCAGAAAAAAATGAGAGCTAGGTATTGGAATTACTCTGAAATTCTGTTGAAATTTTGAAAAAAAAAAGAAAAGAAAAACCATTTCAAAATAAGTCATATTTTCTTCTGTTCCGTTAAAATTGGGTGAACTACGCGGGTCTGATTTTTACCGGATATGAGATACGTAGGCAAACCTCATCGGTTCCGGCCCACCATTTTCAAAAAATCCAAAAATATTTTTCTTTACTTCCTTCTTTAGAAAGTCATTCTTTTAGACCCTAAAGTTTTTAAAAAAATATACAAAAATATTTTCTTCTAATTTTTCTCAAAATAAAAAAAAATATTTTCATTCCTCTTTCGAAAATTTAAAAGAAATTTCAATATTCAAAAATATTTTCTCTTTTCTTTAGAACTATTTCTTTCAAAAATTCAAAAAAAAAAATCAAAAATCCAAAAAAAAGTATTTTTCTTTCTTCTTTAGAAGTTTTCTTTCAAAATTGTGAAAAAAAGAAAATAAAAAAAAATTCAAAAATATTTTCAGTCTTCTTTCGAAAATTGAAAAGAGAATTCGAAATTTAAAAAATATTTTCTTTTTTCTTTAGAAGTATTTCTTTCATGAATTCAAAATAAAAGTCCAAAAATTCAAAAATATTTTCTTTTTTTTTGAAGTTTTTCTTTTTAAATTCAAAAAAAAAAATTAGAAAAAATTGAAATCCAAAAAAAAATATTTTCTTTCTTCTTTATAAGTCTTTCATCGGAATTTTTTTTTAAAAAAAAAAATCAAAATCCAAAAAAAGAGTTAGTTTATTTACTTTATTCCTGATCTTCCCGAACTACGCAAGATCTGATTCATGTTCTCACATGATACGTAGGCAACCCACATCTGGTTCGATCACCAATAAAAATGAGAAAAATGAAAAAAAGGGAAAAATAAAAAAAAATATTGATAATAATAGGGACTGGTTGAGTCCATTCTAACATGTTTTGTTTTGAATTGTGAAGAAAGTTGAGGTGGTCGGTTTGTGGTAAGCGGACAATACAAGATCCAAAGAAAATGATAACTGACATCGAAGCTGTTACAAGTGCTCAAGAGACTCAGGGTCAGAGGGTTCGATAAGTGTCTACTGTTGTTGAAGAAAATAGAATACTGAGATAACAAATGGCCAAAATGTCTCAAGCATGGGCCAATGGCCAAGGTCAGCCTTGTCATGAGTCACAATTTGCTACACAGCAAGAGCAGTACCACTCTCCTGAGTACCACTAGTACTTGTTTGATCTTCCTACAAACATTGAGAAGCCTGCCCGAAAGATGGCACAAGAAGAAATGACCCAAAGAGTGAAAAGCCTAGAACACAGTTGAAAAACATGCAAGGGTTGACATGTCAGAAGAGTATTCCCTTCAAGGATCTATGTATGTTCCCCGATGTCCTCTTGCCACCTAGTCTCAAGATTCCCAAATTTGAAAAGTATGATAGACATGGAGACCCCATAGCCCACTTGAAAATGTATTGCAATCGGCTAAGAGGTGCGGGAATAAATGAAGAATTGCTGATAGCTTATTTTGGGGAAAGCCTTACGGGAGTAGCATCCGAATGGTTTTTGGATCAAGACACATCTCGCTACGTCTGGGATGACATGGCACAGGTCTTTGTCAAACAGTTCCAATACAACATCGATATTGCCCCAGACCGCAATTCCCTTTCAAACCTGAAGAAGAAATCAAGTGAAAGTTTCAAGGAATATGCCATTAAATGGAGAGAGCAAGCAACTAGGGTTAAGCCGCCCATGGATGACCACGAGCTAATCATTGTCTTCCTTCAAGCGCAAGAGCCAGATTACTTTCAAAACATGATGTCCGCAGTTGGAAAATCCTTCTCGGAAGCAATCAAAATGGGATAAATGGTAGAGAATGGTCTTAAGACAGGCAAAATTATAAGTCAAACAGTTCTTAAAGCCGCAACTCAGGCTGTCCAGGTGGAATCTGATAGTTTTAGTGACATAAATGAGAAGGATGAAGAAATCATGATGACAATAGGGTCGAGAAGAGGTCCCAGGAGAACACCTCGAAGGTACGCGCAGCCTTATTAGGATTTCCATGACTCCCCTGAGCATTACTATCCACCTCAGAACACATCCTACTCTGTTGATCCACCTCAGTGTGTTGTCCAGCCACCAAATCACCTAAGAAGGCGAGCACGAGCATCACAAAATCTCCACCTGCCTCCACAAAATTTTCAAGTGCCTTATAACCCACATCCAAGCTAGGGGTATATAAGGGAACAAAAGTTGAAAGATAATTTTACACCAATAGGAGAGTCCTATGCAAGCTTATTTGAGAAGTTAAAGCATTATGGCATGATTGCATCCATTCCTCTAAATCATGTGGACCCACGTGCAAGAAGCTTTGATCCTTCTAAAAGGTTTGAATACCATTCTAATGCCCAGGGGCACAATGTTGAAAGTTGTCGGGATTTGAAAAGAGAAATATAAAGGATGATCCAGGAAAACCTGATTGTGATTCAAGACAGTTACGCCCAGAATATCACGCAAAATCCTTTACCTACACATGATGACGCATACTTTGTGGGGATGATGCCTGGTGCCATGGAGTGCGAGAATACTCTCGGGAACTTGCCGACTGAAATTGGAGAAGGCCATGGTGATTCTGATGAGCAAATTTGTGGCTAAATGTTAAGCTTAGAAATTGAAAAGTCATTCTCTCCTTACAAGGAAGAAATCATGGTAGCTTGTTTTGATGTTTTTTCTGTTATCTGGGTTATTTCAGGGTTGTGATCCAGATCTTATTTGTTTTATTGGGTCAAATCCTTCTATCCCTCCATTTTGTTTGTGTGAGTCTTGTCTGTCTGTTCTATTTTTATTTTCATTATCCCTGTTATTTTAGGGTTGTAACTCAGATTTTAGGTTGTTTGTTTAGTTGTCAAACCCTTCTGTCCTTATTCAATAAAATATAGTTTGTCCGTTCATATCATTCTGTCCTTAGTTTCTTTCTCGCTAGTTTTAGTGATATGACATACATGCAGACTTTTTGGCCAGATCTTAGAAAATTGATTTAAGCTTGAATTGGACAACTGAGAACAAGACACTTTTGAGGATGAATAAAGAGATAAAATACTTTGGAATTAAGGTCGAGTAAAATTCACCGGCAAATCATTGTGAAGATCGGGCTTGAGGATATTGAATTAATTGAAGTTTGGTCGAAAGTTTGACATTATTGGATGGAAAGTGTCTTTCAACCATGACACACCAAGAAGATAAACATGTTCAACACTGCTGTGGTCGCGAAAAGATACTATAATTGGCATTCTTGAGGCTGGGAGGCCCTTTTTCTGCTACCCAAATACTTTATACTCTTTGTCACCCCTTTGAGCCTGTGTTATTTTCGTTGACCACCCTCTTTTGGAATCAAGTTTAGAGTCAAGAGTCAAAAAAAAAAATGAAAAATGAAAAATGAAAAAAAGAAAAAGAATAAAAGAAAAGTCCATGTCCCAAGAGTACAAACTGGGGTAATTCTTAGAAAGATCAAGTGAAAACAAATATGAAGAAGAAAAGAATTGTCAAAGGTCCATGCCCTCAAAAATAGAAGCTGGGGCAAACAAAAAAAGAGAAAAAAAAGAGAAACAGAAAGAAGATGAAAAAAAAATATCAGTTAGGTCAGATGTTTGAACTACGCTAGACCTGATTCCTTTAAGGATACGTAGGCAGCCTCACGGTTCGGTCCAACCAAATAAGAATCCAAGAAAAAAAAATTCCAAAAAAATTCAAAAAAGAAGAAAAATCCAAAAAAAAATCCCCAATAGGTGAAACTGGGGCAGAGATTTTATTTCACTTTTGAAAGAGTCGATTCCAAGAGTTGTAAGTATACAACCCTGTCGAGCCTTCATGCCGTCCTTTCTTTCCAACCTATCCAAAATCCTTCCAAATAAAAACCTCCCGATATGCCTTCAAGAATGCCGAGAGAAGCATGCAATGAATAACGGTTGTCACGTGACATAGATCATTGTCAAGTTGCTCACACAAGAAAGCAAAAGAAAAAGAAAAAAGCAAAGAAAAATGAGAGAGTCTTACTAGTGAAAACCCTCACGGGCACTGTAAGACGACGTTAAGCATAGATGAATAAATGAGAGAGACTTGTTTGTGAAAACCCCTCGGGCACTACTTGTCGAAAGTGAGTCGTGAAGCTGATGCGGAGAATTGGCATAAACAAGCCCGACTTCAAAGCTCATAAGAATGGCAAAAAGGAAGATTGGATTAGTTTGATAGATCAGGCCGTTGAGTCCAAAATGCATGTCATGACCATTAAGGCTAGTTATTGAAAAAAAAACTCTTCCTTCTGTCCTTCTGGCAGGGGCATTTCTTGTTAATATTTTATTTCTTTGCGTCATTGTGTCCTTCACCCTGAGTCAGTCTGTCACGACCCGAATTTCCTACCCTCGGGAGTCGTGATGGCACCTACTAATGGGAGCTAGGCAAGCCAATTATCAAATACCTCTTTAGCGAACATCGACAATATTAACAACAATAAAGCATTTAACAATAAAGCGGAAGTCTCAAATATAATTTACTAAAAGAAATGCGGAAATTTAACAAATCATCTACCCAAGACTGGTGTCACAATACTCACGGGCGTCTAGAGAATGCTAAATACAAGGTTCGAATGAAGCATAGAACTGTCTGCTACGGTGCAAAAATAACAAACTGGATGAAATAGAAAGGACTCCAGGCCTGCGGACATCAGCAAGGCTACCTCGAATGTCCCTGGACAGGAAGCTGGCTCCCAAAATGCTACTGCTACTCAAATGCTGGTCCAACATCTGGATCTGTGCAAAAAGATGCACAGAATGTAGCATCAGCACAACCGATCCCATGTGCTGGTTAGTGCCTGGCCTAACCCCGGCGAGGTAGTGACGAGGCTAGACCGGACTACCAAACAAACTTGTGTAGTTCAATTATATATATACACACGCAATAGAAGAGAAAACAGAAACTTAACAAGTCAAGAGGGAGGAGAGCATGCTGTAGGGGCTGTAGCAGTTTAGAATACAAGGTAAATAAATAAGGAATGAAATGGTACAACTACAAAGTCAACGAGAGTAATAAAGCAAAGATGGCACGGAATGTCCCTTCGTGCACTAATAATCAAACATGGCACGGAATGTTCCTTCGTGCATTAATAATCAAGGCATGGCACGGAATGTTCCTTCGTGCATTAATAATCAAGGCATGGCACGGAATGTTCCTTCGTGCATTAATAATCAAAACATGACACGGAACCTTCCTTCGTGCATTAATAATTAAAACATGGCACGGAATGTTCCTTCGTGCATTAATAATCAAAACATGGAACGAAATGTTCCTTCGTGCATTAATAATCAAAACATGGCACAAAATGTTCCTTCGTGCATTAATAATCAAAACATGGCACGGAATATTCCTTCGTGCATTAATAATCAATACAATCGTGCACGACATCATCCATCGTGCTTTATCACTCAACCTCACCCAAACAACAATCACAAACAATGGGTACGAGGGGATAGACAAAAGTAATAGATATCCTGGCAAGGGAAAACACATGTAAACAGTCAAATACCGGCAAGGGAACAATAACAATAACTTTCACATCCTGTCGAAAGAGATAATCAAAGTACGTAAACAGCCCAGCAAGGGAATACTCACATCTCTTTCTCTTTCTTTCATTTCTTACTCAATAGTTACTTTATCATTCGAGCCAACGCTCCAAAGAGTTTACAAGTCATAAATTGCTTCTCATACTCTTCACATTATATAAAGTTCACCAATTTAACAAGGAAGGGTCACAAAAAAACCAGAAGAAGCACAATAAGGACTCACAGTCATGCTAGACGCCGGTGTATAGATACTCGTTACCATGTCTATACACCGTACTCAACATTTAGCAATTAGCAAATAATATTCTAATCCTATTCCCTCAAGCCAAAGTTAGATCAAACACTTACCTCGGTCCAAAGAATATCAATCAATCCTCAAATATCGCCTTTCCTCTACAATCCGACTTTGAAATAATGATATCTAGGCATAATTAATTCAATAATATCAATAAGGACTCAATGGCAACACCCCATAGCCTAGATATAAATTTCCTAGCATTCTTCCAAAAGTACCAAAATTCGACACCGGGCCCACATGTCCAAATACGAGGCTCGGACCAAAACCCAATCACCCATAACCCCACGAGTTCAAATATATAATTTGTTTCAAGATTTGACCCCAAATTGAGGTTGAATCACCCAAAATTCTCAAAACCCTAACTCTACCCAAAACCCCTAATTTCTACTTTGGTTTCATGATTTGGGTCTAGGATTTCAGTAATTAATGAAGAAGAGTAAAGGAATTAGGTGGAAAATCACTTACCCAAAGACTTCGGTGAAGAAGAGCTTCAAAAATCGCCCCTAGAGCTTGGAGAAGACATGTTTTATGAAAAATGGGAATAATCCCGTAATGGGTCTGTTTTGAGCTTTTAAATTAACTGGGCAAAATTGCTCTAAGCGATCGCGGAAAGGGCATTGCGATCCCATAGAGTAAAGGTCTTTAGTCACTGTGATCACGATGGGGAGAATGCGAACGCATAGAGGAAATATGACTGGGGCAAGGAAAATGCTCTATGCGATCGCAAGGTGGGCAATGCGATCACATAGGGTTGGGAAGCTAGGCATTGCGATCGCATAGAACAAAACTAGGCTCTTGAAATTTTTACACTATGTGATCGCGGGAGAAGCTATGCGATCGCATAGAACAACGTACCAGATATCAGAACTGAACACTTTCTGCAATTTTTACTAAGTTCAAAACACCCAGAACCACCTCCGAATCACTCCCGAGCCCTCGGGGCTCCTAACCAAACACACACACTAACTGAAAAACCTCATACGAACTCAACCGTGCGATCAAATCGCTAAAATAACATCAAAATCAATGAATTTAACCTCAAATTCCTCATTTTTCATTCTAACTTCATAAACTTCAAATTTTAGATATTTAGGTCTGAAACACGTCAAATGACGTCCGATTTCGACCAAACTTTATAGAAAGCGCTTAACACATATTTAAGACTTGTACCAGGCGTTGGAACCAAAATACGAGCCCGATACCATAGTTTTTTAATCAATTTTTATTTCCATTTTCCTTAATAATTTTAGAAAAACAATTTCGCAGAAAAATTCTTTTCCTCGGTATCTAGACCTCGGATTTCGACTCCGGGCACATGCCCGAGTCCCATATTTTTCTACGGACCCTCTGGGACCGTCAAATTACGGGTCCGAGTCCGTTTACCAAAATTGTTGACCATGTCAACTTTAATCATTTTAAAGCCTCATTTTTAAATTTTTCATAGAATTTAGCATATAATCTTTCCGGCTACGCGCCCGGACTATGCACGCAAATCGAGGCAACTAAAAGTGAGGTTTTCAAGGCCTCAGAAACGTGGAAAAAGAGAGAAATCCGGTGATGACCCTTTGAGTCGTCTCATTCTCCACCTCTAAAATAACCGTTCATCCTCGAACGGACAAAAGAAAGAAGTACCTGAGTCAGGAAATAGATGAGGATAGCGGCTTCGCTTATCAGACTCGGACCCCAGGTCGATGCCTTAGGAGGCTGACCTCTCCACTGGACACGCGCTGAAGGAAAACTCTTCGACCTCAACTGTTGAACCTGCCGGTCTAGGATAGCTACCGGCTCCTCCTCGTAAGACAGATCCTTGTCCAACTGGACAGTGCTGAAATCTAACACGTGGGATGGATCACCTTGATACCTCCGAAGCATGGACACATGAAACACTGGATGCACTGCTGACAAGCTAGGTGGCAAGGCAAGTCTGTAGGCCACCTCTCCCACACGATCAAGAATCTCAAATGGCCAATGAACCTAGGGCTAAGCTTGCCCTTCTTCCCAAATCTCATCACACCCTTCATAGGCGATACACGGAGAAATATTCGCTCACCAAGCATGAAAGCTACATCTAGAACCTTGCGATCCGCATAACTCTTTTGCCGCGACTAAGCCGACCGAAGCTTGTCCTGAATGATCGTGACCTTACCCAAGGCCTCCTAAACAAATTCTGTACTCAATAACCGAGCCTCTCCCGACTCAAACCATCCGACTGGAGACCGACATCGCCTACCATACAACGCCTCATATGGAGCAATCTGAATGCTGGACTGGTAGCTGTTGCGTAGGAAAACTCTTCTAAAGGCAAAATCTGGTCCCACGAGCCTCCAAAATCAATGACACAAGCTCGGAGCATATCCTCCAATAACTGAATTGTCCTCTCGGACTGGCCATCCGTCTGAGCATGGAACGCTGTGCTCAACTAAACCTGGGTGCCTAACTCCTGCTGAACTGCTCTCCATAAGTGCGAGGTAAACTGCGTACCCCGGTCCGAAATGATAGATGCCGACACCCCATGAAGGCGGACAATCTCCCGAATGTAGATCTCAGCTAACCTCTCTGATGAATAAGTGGCTGCAACAGGAACAAAATGCGCTGACTTAGTCAGCCTATCAACAATGACCCAAATAGCATCAAACTTCTTCCGAGTCATCGGAAGTACGGTAACGAAATCCATGGTAATCCTCTCCCACTTCCGCTCAGGAAGCTCAATCCTCTGAAATAAACCACCAGGCCTCTGATGCTCATACTTGACCTGCTGACAGTTCAAACACCGAGCCACATATGCAACAATATCTTTCTTCATCCTACGCCACCAATAATGCTGCCGCAAGTCCTGATACATCTTCGGGGTGCCCGGGTGAATAGAATACCGCGAACTATGGGCCTTCGCTAAGATCAACTCTCGAATCCTATCGACATTGGGCACACAAACTCGCCCCTGCAACCTTAAAACACCATCAACATCTAAGGTCACCTTCGTGGCACCTCCACGCTGCATCGTGCCTCTCAGGACATACAAATGGGGATCATCAAACTACCGATCACGAATACGCTCCAATAATGAAGAACGAGCGACCGTGCAGGCTAACACTCTGCTAGGCTCAGAAATGTCCAACCTCACAAGCCGATTGGCCAAAGCCTGAATATCCAAATCAAGTGGTCTCTGGCTGACCGGAACATAAGCAAGACTACCCATGCTGGCGGACTTCCTACTCAATGCATCGGCCACCACATTGGTTCTCCCCGGGTGGTACAAAATAGTAACATCATAATCCTTCAATAGCTCCAACCACCTTCGCTGCCTCAAGTTCAACTCCTTCTGCTTGAACAAGTATTACAGACTCTTGTGATCAGTGTACACCTGACACGTCACACCACATAAATAATGCCTCCAAATCTTCAAAACATGAACAATGGCTTCCAAATCTAGATCATGAACCGAATAATTTTTCTCATGGATCTTCAATTGCCTCGAAGCATAAGCAGTGACTCTACCATCCTGCATCGATACCGCACCAATCCCAATACAGGAAGCATCACAATAAACTGTATAAGGCCTCGAGCCTGTGGGCAAAACCAATACCGGTGCTGTAGTTAGGGCTGTCTTGAGCTTCTGAAAGCTCGCCTCACACTCATCTGACCATCTGAACTGGGCACCCTTCTGGGTCAATCTGGTCATCGGGGCTGTATTAGATGAAAATCCCTCCGCGAACCGACGGTAGTAACCTGCTAACCCCAAGAATACTCCGAATCTCTGTAGCTGATGCTGGTCGAGGCCAGTTCTTGAATGCCTCAATCTACTACAGGTCCACCTGAATACCTTCTACTGATACAACGTGACCCAGAAATGCAACCGAACTCAACTAGAACTCACAGTTCGAGAACTTAGCATATAACTAACAATCCTTCAAAGTCTGAAGAACCACTCTGAGGTGTTGCTCGTGCTCCTCCTAGCTGTGAGAGTACACCAGAATATCATCAATAAAGACTACCATGAACAAATCGAAATAAGGCATGAACACTCGGTTCATCAACTCCATAAATACTGCTGGGGCATGTAAGGCCCCGAAATTTTTTTTCGAGTAATTTAAGATTTCGTCGTGCCAAGGTAGGCTAAATTATTTTATTTCGAGTGCAAATAAGGATTTATGATATTATGGATATCAATTGGATATGTTAATCAGTATATAAGTCTTAGTATAAGTGATTTGGGGTCTAAGGAGAGGCCTAAGTCTAAGCCAAGTTGGAAAATTACATATTAGACGAAATCTGTAAATGAGTGCGCACAATACCTTACTTTGAACGATCATATCTCCAGTTATATAAGGAGTTGTGTGATGCACAACCTATCAAATTAAAGCCCTTTCAGTCTAAACGCAATAAACTGTTTGTCATTTTGAGGTGTATACAGAAAGTTATGACCATTTTACTGGTCAGGTGTCACTCGCGCGAACAGTGCACGAACTTCGCACGAGCTCGCGAGTTCGCGTGTTTTTGCTGAGTATTCTGCCCCGATGCACGAACAACGCGTGAACTATGCGGAAGTTCGCGCGCCTGGAAGGTTTTAATACCCCTAAAGACCGGAAATAAGAGATTTTGAGGTATCTCTCAAGGTTAGGGTTCTCTCTACACCCCAACTCGACCAAGGCATAAAATTGCACACCTAAGGTGAGTTTTTTAAGTGTGTTTTCATGGTGATTTCACTTCTCAATTACTAGTTACAACATGATTTTTGTTGGATTTCATAGGATTTCTTCAAAATCTCAAGAACACCCCAAAGTTGTTTTTCAAGAATTGGTATACAAGAGGTAATCCTACACCTTAGACTTACATATATGGAGTTATTATGGGATTATGAGTATGAAATATGTACTACAACTTATGGCATGGTTATTGGAGGCTATAAATTCCCAATTTGAATACATGACCATGGTAGGGATTTAAAGATGATTATTCGATGGAATTTTGTTGGTTGGGTGTGAATGGTTGATCACACATGTGATGTTAGGAGTATAAATTATTGAAGAAAAATAG